>VXAZ01005380.1:1033942-1173783 GCA_013399875.1 Gymnorhina tibicen | reverse complement strand
ACACTCGTTCTGCCAAAGCAGAACGACCCATCATCATAGGTCTGTTTATTGTACTTGGGACAGTTCATATCACCTGACTTGGTAGCAATATCCATCATCACATCTTGTAGTTCTCTAGATTTTGTTTCAGTTTTCCAGCAATGAGTTTCACTAGCATCTTAGAGAGCTGGAAAACTCAGCAGTTGAAGTTGAATCTTACGGGGAATAATTACAGGCAGTGATGTCAGGTTTTTCCACACTTGTCCACCAGTTCCCTTTTGGCTGAACTAGGCCATAATAAAATAAATATTATGGCCTAATTGCATCTGGCCTGTCAAGTGTGTGCATGGCTTTGTAATAGGCTTTTAGTTCCAAAAAGTCTGATTTCTTTTCTCATAAATCATTTTTATTTTCTCTGGTATTTCAGATAAAGCTCCTTTTGAATCCCCTTTGGGAACAATAAACTTTTTGCAAGACTACCATCATATCCTTGGCTGGAAATTCACAGCCGTTAGTGTTGAAGATTGCATGGACTCCTCAGGTAGGCTTTTATTAAACTGATTCTAGAATTCTAAATTCCTTTCCAAAGGAAAGGATCCAGAGATTTGAGATTCAACCTCTGCTACTTACTAGATATTTGTCATATTTGCTGACATTTTTTGTATTACATGCATTTTAATTTACTAAGAACATAGTTTGCATTTCAAAATACATTCTATTTTCCCCAACTTCATTTTGGGAATGGAGGATAGCATCAGATATTTTTCTTTCTCTTCTATTCTTCTAAAATAACATCTCTGAGTTAGGGTTTTTCGCCATTGTATTGCTGTTTTCCAGTTCTAAGGGAATTGATTGCCACTACCTTCTATCACTAAAGTATGTTCTTTCAGAAAACCGTACGAGGGATTTACAAGTATGTTGAAAAGGCATGAAGTTTGTCTGCTTTTGGAAGTTGCTTTTTACCTGTATAGAGAAAAATGAGTAATGGTGGAAAAAGAGTTCCCTGCAGTTTTCCTGCTTTACTGTGCTGTAATCAAGTCAAGTATGACATTAGATGCTGTTCCCATTTGTGTATCACTGTGAGCCCAGATTGGCCCTTGGAGGCAAAAATTAAAAGGAATACCAGCACATAATGAGAGGGCAACAGCACATGTTCTCTCCTCTCATGTAATACCTACTGAACCAGACCATAGTTTAAAATATACCGGAATCTGTTTATTGATCCATTCTGTTCGAAACTGGACTGTTAATTTAGATGCCTAAATTTAGGTAGCATGTAAACATCCCAATACCCTAAGGTATACTCTACATTAAATCTTCAGCTAAGAAACAAGCAAGCAGGATTCATGCAAGGACTTTATGCTGAATAACTATTTACCTTAATAGTTCTAGGCTGCTCCAGAAATATGACACAATTATGTACAAAGCTAGTAATTTAAATGTGATTACGTTCAGCCACCAGTGAAAACAATGTTGCAAGTCAAATGCTTCCAGTAACTGTGGACTGTCTTCTCTTCTTGTATTCTCACAAGAGATTTAGTACCTTGCAGGCCTATTGTGGCAAAAAAATAACAAGCTAAAAAATTTATTCGAGTAAGAAGTCTAAACTGAGCTGTGGATATACCTTGTCTTCCAGCTTGGGGTCAGTTTGAAGTAGTGTATGGCCAGACATGGTTATTTCTTCACTGTACACTCACAATCTGACTCTTGTCCTCAGATACTTATTGTATCTACATTAATGGACAAAGTGTCATGTCAGTAGATTGATTAATTAATGCTTTCACTTTTTATCTCAAGTAACAAAATCTGGGACTGCAGTGGAATTTTCATGTGACTTCTTGCATCGTAAATACGAATGTTAGTAATTTTGCTTTTCTCTTTTCCATAGTCCCTTTAGCAGCTTATAAATGGCTGGTTTGCTACCTGCTCCGAGAAAGTGGCCTAAAAATGAATAAGGAGAAGCAGGCCGGACGAAGTGATTTTGAAGCAAAAAACAACTGTCAGGTAACACTTATTAACCTTTCTTATTTTATTTATTTATTTTCATCCAAGTCTGTCAGTTTCTGTTAGGTTTATCTTCTTGTGTCATAAAGTACAATTTCCTAAACCATAAAGCAGCTAGTCAAATAACTAACAAAACTTAATACCTGACCATGTGCAGTGCATAGAACATGTTAGCAGGAGGACAGTTACCATCAGCAAAAGTCTTCCAGGATATATTTCCTTTCAGAAAAGTTGCAGGCATGTACTGTGTGATGTTGGCAATTTTGATAGCACAACTTCTGAAAACTAAATCTGTGAGTATTAAATAAACTGCGGCATCTGATTATTGCTTCTCCATCTGCGCTTGTGGCCAAATACATACTGTAGGAAAGAATCTTGCTCTGGCAGGTAGGTACACTAGATGACCTAATAGGTCTTTTTCATCTCTAATTCCTATAGTGCAAAGTACTCATGAAAGATACCAGACTGACAGCATTGGAACCCGAAAAGGAAACATTGACAATTTACACATAACAGATCCACTCTCTCACCAGAGAGTTTTAACAGCTAGGAATGGCTTAACTCCAAATTTCTGTATATATCCCCAAGCTCACCAGATTCCTTTGCTACCTCCATGAGAAAAACTGGCTCACATCCAAAGAATGAACACTTGTCATTTGTCACTGAGAAGGATCAGTTCCCTGAAGATGGTCAGTGTCACTTACCTTATCTGCAAAGCTCTTTAAAAAACAGCAGGAAGGAATAGTCAACATTTAACTGTACCTAGAAAGAGCCAGCCTGGCTTCAACAGGGAATGATCTGGTAGAGTGGAGAAAATCTTTCCTGTTTTTACCCTAGAAGCAGCTTATTAGAGAGACTCTTCAGGGTTGAATCCAGAATGGGAATTGCCAGAAATTCCAGTCTGATTGCCTGTCAGTTGGCCACATTTTGGTGAAGCTGGCACTGGGGCCAGTGCATTAGAGAGTGGTGTGCTCAGAAGTATGAAGATTGTCTTCTCTATTATATTTAAAATTCAAAGATACGCAGTCACACAACTGCTTTTGAGACAGGCGTTGATAAACTTTAGGTCGTTAGTTTTTCTTTTCTCCCTACAATTCATCCTCAGGACAGCAGGACTTTTTATTTTAATGTCATGCCTCAAAAACATCTGAAAATGATTTACAAGCTGTGCTTTGAAGAGATGTACATATTTGATTTAAAACTTTCTGGGCATGAAGAAACACTTTTCTGTCAGTCCAGTGGTTGACTAACACAAAATATTTGTTCATGCTATGGGGGATCTGGAAGAGATTCGTAGCCTAGCCCCAGGTTATTTTGGTTTGGGGGCAGCTTGATAGAAACAATACAGAAGTGCAAGCAAAGGTAAAGAGGAAAAGAAAATTATAGGGGAGAATAACAGGAAAATAATTCTTAATGTTTCATTTGCTAAGACTTACTTCATTCTGACTAGGGAATTAACATTCATATCTCAAAAACTCCATCTAGTAAGAGGGCAGTCCTCCATAATGCTGCAGAGAATAAACGTGTATTTTGCTGTTCATATATGCATCTGAGCTTGGACATAAGTGTGCCACTGGGCAGCTGTTGAGAGACAGTGATCTTTGGAATATGCCTTTTTTACATGCTGCAGTGGATTTAAATGCAAGGATAATGCAAGTATTTAAAAGAAAAAAATTGAAACTAGTAAACTAATTCTACATGAAAAAAAACCAAACCACCCAACCCTTACCAAATGAGCTAAAACCAAACATGAGTTACATCACTGCAGCAAGTCATCCAGGACAGCAATGGCATCACATTCCCCTGCTGTTCACCAGCTAGGATGTTGTCAGTCAGCAATCTATAATGTTGCCAGTCAGCAATCTATTTCATGGTAGCACATATAGCAAAGGTGCACTATATAAATGTAGACAAGTGTTCCTATGTAAGTACATACAATCACTTGATGTTTTACACTCTGCATTAACAGTAACTGGTGACATCTCTTTCTCATCAGATAGTTGGCAAGGACTAGTTGCATAGTTCCTTCAAAACATACTGCAATCTATTTCAATCCATCAACAGAATCCACTCATGCTGACATGATCAGATTTTTGTTTATTATTTGAAGGGACTGTAATAATTTTTCAGTAGGAAGATTTTATCCTCTTTATAAAACTCTGGATCATATTAAATAAATATAAATCTACCTTTTACTTCTTAGAGTTATGTAGGGTTATTAACAATCCTAAAATCAGCAAACCTGATTTTACATTATCTTCTCTCTGATGTAGCTTCTTGATCCCATAAAGCATGGGTGCAACTGACAAATTACACTGGTAATAGGCATGCAATCTTATTTTTAAGAGGAATTGCATGAGACATTTTGTAGTTTAACCTTTGCATAGACACTGAGGAAAGTATTGTTTCTTAGAATTTCTCAAGCTAGATCATCACACCTAAATCAACAGAACTCCACTAAGTTCAGACCAATGCCATTCTGCACAGGCTGAGGACTGGTTCTTTGTATTTCGTTACTGAGTGTCCTTTTCCCTGTCTCCTAAGGTGTACTACTGTCGGTCTCTGGCAATTGCTTTTATTGAGCAAACAGTCTTACAGCGGTACCATGACTACACTCACGACCCCAGCGTCCCGGTGTCTCTGCAGCCAGTGCTTAGGAATCTCAGTGCTCTCTATGGGCTCTGGTCCTTGAGTAAACACCTGGCTGTGCTCTACCAAGGTAAGATCAGCTCCCCGAATATCACTTTATAAAAAAGTTCTGATTTGGCTGGGGCAGGGAATCCTAGCAACAATTTATGTTAGAGCGTTTTCTTACTGCTTGCTTAATATAAAACAATCATTCTCAACCAAATTTTCAGGAGCAGGAAGCTGCTGTGAAAAATTAACCCAGAAGTCTCTCTCTTACCTCAGAGACGTTGGAGAGATTACAAGTTTTGCTGTGATCTAGTGCTTGTGTGAGAGGATGAGGGGTAGGCAGCAAGATGCTGTAGTGTAGCTTGTCACTGCAAAAGGCTCTGCATAGCTTAGATGAACAATTTTGCAGTCAGCTCATTAATGAAAGGCTGTCAGTCCAATTACACAGGTGCAGCTACTTGGTCTGGACTACTGAACTCATGAACTTTGCAAAAAGTTTGTATCAGTGTAATCTTAACTGGTATAAGCTCCTCTGTGAATGTTTTTAAGGTGGCTATGCTTCAGGTGAACAACCTGGGAGATTTATTCAGAATGCTGTTCTGGAGCTCTGCTACAGGGTAAGCCTGTTTATTGTGATTAAATAATAATATAGCATATAAACACTAAAAAAGAGATATATCATTTATTGCCATCAGATTTTTCTGTAAAATTTAGCAACTCATTATGATGCCTTGATGGGGCTACCTGAAAACAGAGGCTAGATAAACTGAAGAGAATAAAAGCAGGTATTTACTGAAGGGCCTTCAAGGTACACTTTGGGCAGTGAAATCCCCTCAGAGAGGCTACACCCAAAATGGACAATGGGTCACGAGTTTTTCATACTTTTATAAGTTTGGTCCATTTGCATATTGGGGGTTAATCCTCCAATTAGAATTGCAGGTAATGAAGTCATTGCCCCAAGTTTGTTTTCCCCCTTAAGCCACTTTGTTTGCATATTTCGGGGCCTAAGACAGTGAGGTGTCCTTGAAGTTCGGGCCTAGAGAGGATTTGTTTTGTCTGACCAGAATGGGAGAACAGTAGCTAACAGGCTATATAGAGTCTTAGAGTTACACACTAAAGCATACAGGATATGAAAAATATAAAAGCTAAAATCCTAAGGCATCAATTAACCCTGAATCTAGTCTTAATTTATTTACCAGTAAATGGAAAACAAATATCCTGCAAAAGAACACCATAGTGTTTGTGGCCTTGCAATGTGCATTGGAAAGCCAGTGAAATATTTCAATTCAGTTCTTTTTATTTCATTATTGAGTTAGTGAATTTTTTTTTTCTTAGCACAAAAGCTTTCCAAACTGCAACATATTCTTCACAGGTCAGCAAAATTTCAAAGAAGCATCTGGTCATTATATTTTTAAAGTCCAAAAATATATGTGCTTAAATGTTTAAACAGCACTATATTGGTTAAAATGTGTTTAAACCCCTCTAGGTAAAGGAGGGAAACATTTAAAATACAGTCTCTTTGGGCAGTTACCCTGGGAGTGAAAAAAATCAAAATAAAACTAGGCTACTTAGTGTGGATTTCTCTTAAATTATCAAAGCTGGCACTTTATGGAAATAATTTTTGTGCTGCTCTGTAGTTGAGCCATAGACAACTACAGAAGTTGTCAAATGTATGTCTTTTGGTTTTAAACAGTTGAAAGATGATGCAGTTGCCCTGGTTGATGTCTTTGCTCCTCCCGACTTCATTCTCAATTCTCCCATAGGTAAAGCAAATGGAGAGGTAAGAAAACCCATTGTAAAATTTGTAAGTTTAATAATGAAGATTATTGCGTGTAAATAGCCTTAACATATTGAAGACACTTCACAAGTACAATAGAAAAGAAAGACACTTTTTCAGTGGAAAATACTACCAGAGTTAAATTGATGTCAGCAGAAAATGAGTTTTTGCATTTACTGGAGATAAGATTCACTAGGAAACTTGTACAGGATTGCTGTAGTTTGCTGTAGTGGGCATCTGTGCACCGAACCAAAAAAGGGCTGAGAGAAATTTTTTGGTGTAGTTACGCAAAGCAAGAGTTAAGAGCATAAGAATGGCCACACTGGATTCAGTTCACAGAATACTCTGTGACTGACAGAGACGGATGGCCAAAGGGAACACTGTGAAACAGATGAAAGAGCGAGGTGTTCTTTCCCTGATGTCTCAGCTGTTGGCAGTTGAAGAGATGTCTCATGCCATAGGTTCTGTTTGTGTCATTCTGTTTAGTAGCCACAGATGTGTCTATTCTCCATTTTTTCCATCCATTTTCAAATTCAGCTGTCATTTGGCTTATATCACACCATCATTTCTACAATTTAATTATGAGTATTGTGAGAAAATACTTCCTAGTCCCACTCCATATCTATTTACTGTCTGTGGGAGCCTTTTCATTCATCTGACAGACCTTGTTTTCCTTCTCTGTGTATTTTCTGCTTCTGCCATATCCTTTCTGAAGTGGCATAACCAGACCTACAAGCAGGACTCAGAGGATGTGGGTGCACCATGGAGTTGGTTACGACAGCTCCTGGTCTCTCCCTGCCGTTTTTTGACATATTTCAAGATCTGCATTTTATTCCAAAGTCTCAGCAAACCAAAATTCTTGCTTACTTAGGCCAAACCTACTCATTAGGGCCAAGCTGTGGGATAACTGTTCTGTAGAGACCAGTGTCACAGTACAGTAGTTTGGGTTGGTGTGGATGGACACTGTAGGCAATCCCTGGAGCCTGGGTCCACTGCCAGGATGTTTGACAGGAATGCTGCACCAACGGACTCCGTGGTTTTCAGTATTCCCTGTGACTTCTTGTCTAAAGTGGCCCATTGTTCCCATGGTGATCAAGCAATACAGAAGGCAGAACAGATGTTTCTAAGCTGACCTAACACAGTGACTACTTTGTTAACACAGTCTTTGCAAGTGAGACAGGAACGTCTGGCTCTACCTATCCAGCCATCTCCTAGAGGGGTGTAATCATCACTGGAAACTTTGTTTCCATTTCTATAGGCTTTTGAGGAGTAAATTAATGCAAGCGGTCATGGGAGGGAAGCTCCAAAGGTAACTCTTCAGACAAGGAACATAGTTTGTAAGAATGGTAGGAGTATCTGTATTGGCCGAAAGCCCATTTTAACACATTTTTCTGTCTCTAGCACAAGTGAGCAGATGCTATTGGCAGAAATATAAAATATGGTACAAGTTCACAGTGATCCATTCCTAGAATAGTATCCACTTTCTAGCAGTCACCTGGAGGTTTCTTATCAGCTGCTGATAAAGCTGTCATGTGATGGATTTGGCTGGCTCCTCACTGGGTAGCTCTTAGCTCTTGCAAAGGCAGAAGCCACAGAGACTTCTTAATATTAGATACTAATATTAGGAGCATAATATGTGAGAAATGTGCATAGGAATCTTAAACACTTCCTCACGTACTTAATTTTTTATAAACTCATTAAATCATTGAGAAAATAATTTCAATCGGTGTTATTCAATCCATGTTCTATAGAATTCAGGAAGGTTTTCTGAACCGACTGTAACTCTGTGGTTTTCAACTTGTGTAAATATTTTCAACTGAAATTTGAAAAAGGCTGCCAATCTCTCATTCAAAGAAAATACTTAATAAAGATCCTTGTCTCCTGGCTGTCTATGTTTAATCCTCTACTCGTTGCTATCATTATGTTTATCCTTGCCTGTACATAATTATTCTCATTTGTTATCTAGAAATCCAATCAAAATCTCATTTCAATCAATAAGTGAAATAATTTATCTTGCAGAAGTTTTCTTTGTTTCTTCTGTATGCATTAATCCTTTTTTAATTGTTATTTTGCAGTTATATAAAAATATCTGGGGAGAGATCCTTCAAGGCAACAAAGCTCTGAACAGACCTTCATGGTGGGCAGAATTTTGTTTTAATAAGCCTGTTATAGGCAGGCTGAGGTCAAGATTGTAAACCAAACAACTTGTAAGAGTCTGGATGGGCCTGAGATGGATACCTCATTTCAAACATCAGGAGAAAATGAGACCATATGTCAAACACTGAAAATGGAAGAGATTTTCATGAGAGGTGCCAAGTTTTAAAATAACTTTGAAATCAAGTCCAACTTGATGTCTGGGACTGTTAACATAATAATGACAAGAGCAAGAGCAACACGTCTGCACACTATACTTATTTACTCAATTAAATTTTAAAAAATGAAGATTCATTACGATTGCCGCTTTGCAAAGTTTATATAAAAGAAATTTTCCAATCAGTCTCTTGTCATTACTTTTGTATTACAGAAGGTAAATAATTAAAAAACATTTGCCACCAGGGATTTTGAATAAGCTGATAAAAGCAAAAAAAACATTTAGGACAGGCTGGAAAAAAAACCTGTATTAACTATGATTATAGTGAGAGAATATTTGGGGACCATCTTCCCCTCTGCTTCCCTGTTCTCAGATTGCAGAGAACCAACCTATATCACCTTTCAGAAAAAAAGAAAGGAAGAGCTAAGGAGAAGCAATCATTTCAATGTTTACAAAGCCAGGTATTCATCCCTGGAGGCACGGGATGCCTTTGGGAGCTTGCTAACTGCTCCAGTTCTGAGGAACCAAACAGTGAGTAACCTGGCAATATGAAAAGATGGCTCTGATTAGTGGCACACCCTGTGTTGTCTTAGCTCAGAAGTGGGAAATTGGAAACAATCACACTGTTAGCTTTTAGCTGAAAGGAATGTTCTATTAGTAAAGATAACTTCTTAGCCAGAATCACAGCAGTCTTAAATATTAATAATTTTGCCACCACAAGTTCAAGGTCAACGAAAAATGATCACCCTCAACACACTTCAGTTAAAAAAAAAAATCAAACAAGAAGCCTGAAATTCTACGACTGTTGTTCAGAATCCCATTGGAACACTGGATAAAAACTATCTTGTTAAACTTTACCTCTATTCTTTCTTCTTTTCTAATGAGGTACCATAATTCAGGATGTCCCAATAGGAGCTCTTTTTCTTGCTACTGAACTGTAGGAAAGCTTAACCTTCTTTGCTGAAAAAAAAAACAACTCAGCATAAAGTATTTATTTTCTTTGAACCGTTTTGCCTCTTTCAAAAAAGTCCAATAGGTGGCATTGTCCTATGAAAAAAAAATAGATCAATACAGCTTAACACCTATCATTAGTTAGTATGGAATCATGCGGTCTCATGATTATCTTTAGGAATTTTCCATATCAATAGGAAATCCAAGAAGTGTCTCCTGCCTGGATTTTTGCAGATTTGAAGGAAACAGGCAGAGCTCATTATGCCCAATAGCCAGTGTGAACACCAGGAACTCTGGCAGTGAAAAAGGCAAATGGGGAAGAGATGCCATGCTACATGAAATGTAGTAGCATTGATCTGTCAGTCCACATTCTGTACTATCAATGCTGATCAGCATCATTGTTTCTCTGGCATACATGTCTGTGATTTCGCCACCACCTCTGAGCTCTTCATAAGTGACACGGTCTTTTCTTGCCTCCTTCCTCACAGCTGGGAAGCAGCTGTGTGTAAATCTTGCGTATGAACTGTAAGTCTATTTATGAGGTCTTGGTAGCCCAGAAGAAAACACAAAGGTGTTTGGCATGTAGCTTAAGCCACCTTCATCCCAATAAAACCAAAGCAAAACTGTGTCACAGTAGCACAGACCTGAAGACCTGGTGAACCACAGGGATAGTCACCAAACATGACAGACTAAACAGACACCCTGTAAAAATATATCCCTAAGCCACTCCTGCTAATCTTATTTATTATGACTATTCTGGCAATAGCCAAACTCCCTGATAAAAGCTGAGCCCCTCTCTGCTGATAAGGACTGTACAAACTGGTAGGAAAGAGTGCTGTTTGTTCTGAAAAGCTTCTAACTTCAACTAAAGCAAGCATGTGCAGAGGCTGCACCAGGAAGGACATGATTATGGGCAGGCAAAGTGGGATATTCAGTTAAATAGCATGGCTATGGACCCTAAATATGCAATGTCACACAGCCTGCAGTAAGCTTAGAAATTCGTGGGACCCTTGGATACCTGGTTAATGGCAGGAGTCACAGACCTGAGCACCAAAGCTGAAATAAGTAGAAGCACTGTGAGGCCTTGGGGATTTACTCTAAAAAATCCTGCATCCCCAGCCATGGAGTGCTGGCGGCTGCTCACCAGGGCTGTTTGCAAGCTCAGTGCAGGTGTTCAGCAGCTGTCAGGCCTCACATGCTGCAGCAAAGTCTGTCACTCTTTACTCTCACACTCAGTACAAAGCCATGGGGCAGCAAAGGCAGGCTCATTCTATGGACCAGAGCCACTCTGAACTCAACATTATCAAAAGTAGTATTTTCTGTATGAATACCTGGATAACCGTGATCAGTTTCTTTAATTGAGTATGGCTATGAATTTCTGACCTGTATTTTTAGCCAGATCTGTGTAATCAAATGAGCAAAATATCCTTTTCCTCTTAAGTCAACAGCCAAAGGTTCTAGAGGTCTTCTACATCCAGCTTCTCAGAGCAGGAGAATTTGTAAGTTTGAACTTGCAGAGCTGCAGCATGGAAAGAGAGAGATGTCATGAAATTTGGCATCCTATTATCTATTAAATCATACAGCAATAACTCAACAACTACCACAAGATGTCATTATTATAGGCAGTTTCTTCCTCTTTGTAGAACATTAAATGAAAGAGGCCTCTGGCAGAACAGAGAAGTCATTTCCCTCCACTTCAAATGCCAAATCTTGGTTGGGGAGCTGGGTCAAAGTCAGTCAAATAGCTTCAGTCCAAAACAATTTGGCCACAGGAATCTGTCTTTTTAAGCTGCCATGTGAAGGCACCATAAAGTTGAATCCAAGTAGGCCTGAAAGAGACCTAACACTGCTTCCCCAGTGCCCTGTGCCTTGCTTCTCTCCAGGAGAATAGCAGTTTTCTGCATTGTGACTGTCAAACCACCCACCTGTCCAGGGTATTTCAAACAGGTTTTTCTTCTATGGTAAGATACTTCTGCTGATGTGACTCAAAGCAAGAAGGTTCTAACAAAGAATTGTTTATGTGCATTGGAACACTGAGCGCACACACCTACCCTTCTGATGTGGCAAGATAAATACATGAACATTTCACATCACCTTTTTAGGAGTGACAGTCTCCAGGGAAATACTTTATGGGTCAGGTGGAAGCCCTGCCATCCTTTACAGCTGCAGTTCTGTGGATGTGGATTCAGAGGTGCTTGTTTTCTGCAGGAATAAGTAGACTCATGTGCTGCTATTTCTGTCTGAAAGCCTCCTTTCCACTGTAATAAATGATTTATAATGCCTTCTGCAGGGTTGCAAGTTCCTCTTCTGTTTGCCTTTGTTCATATATTTTCTTTACTGACTTAATGTGTTTTCAAACGCGAGTGGTGATTTCATACCAGCCCGTGCTACCAGCATGACCAGTCTCTTTCTCAGTTCCAGCCATATGGACATCACAGAGGCCTGTGTGTCCTCTGGTAGCACCGTACCTTCACAGGCCTCAAATGTGTTGTTATTCCCACTTCTCGTTAGCCTGAGATCAGAGTAAGATCATTTTAACTCGGTTCAATGGCCTGAGGAGCAGCATAGGCAAAGGGGAGCTCGCTGCATGAGACATCCATGTGATGGTATAATCTGAGCCACACGCTCCAGCCAAGCGGGGGTCAGCTGGATCACAACAGGCTGCCCACAGCACTGTCAGTGGCAAAAGAAGCAGAAAGCTTTGTTCTTCTCCAAGCAAGTTAAGTCACAGGTTTATGAAATACAAGCAGAGCATTTCACATCAGTTCCTTTCAAGGCAAAGAGAGAGGTAATGCTGAGAACAGCAGTTCTGCTGTGTACCTTGCCTTGTTTTTCTCTCAAGTGTTTGCAGCCTGGTTGCGTTTGTTCAGTGTTCCCACAGCATGGATCTCTCTTGAATAAATTCAAGTTCCATCAGGAATTTCTTCACTGTGTTTGTTAAATAGACTAGTAAGTGTGTGGCTAGAAGAATTTCCAGTGTATTTCCTGAAGACAATTTACACATTTTCACTTTTTTTTTTTGGTCTACTTCAGTATTCAGCATCTGGTGAGATTTGCAGCAGTCCCCAAAGACCCACCGTCACTGGGCATTAGCTACCTTCACCTGCCCATGTTCTTCCATCCTCCTGCCCTTCCCAACTCATTTCACTTGGCTCTGCTCAGAGCTTTGCTAAATACTCATTTTTGCCAAATTATAAAATATCCATTGTTATTCCTCCTTTTCAGCAAAGGATATTTTTAGATTATATGTTCTTGGATAGAAAAAATGCCTGAATTCATAATGTCAGTTTTGTTTAGAAGGGCAGTTCCCAGCAGCATATTTGCCATGGAGAGATAACCAGGAGTTAGAAAATGTCCTGTGGAAGGACCAACATGGATCTGGAGTTCGTCCCGTGACTGTGACTGAGATGTGACTTGTGCTTTCCACATGTGATCCATGGGCCAGGACAGGTTCCAGGGCATCCAGAGGAAAGCCACCATACTGCCACCGTGCTGTACAGCATATAGTGCACTTACCACCTCCTTACCACCTCCACAGGCTTTTTTGGGGCAGCCTGTCCACAAGCAGTGGGCCTGAGAATGAAATGCCTTTCAACAGTGTGATGTGTTCTTTTTGTAAAATGTAAGACTCATAATAAGAATCTATAGACAGGCATAATTTCCTATGGCAAAAATATGAGCTTCGATGACAAAATTGTTTATAAAGAGGCAGAAGAAGTATTCAGCAAATGGTTCTGCACTGTATTTACGTGCTCTTATCACTGGGCTGTGATGAAACACTTTCCAATCCCTCGGTAACCCAGGAGGCTGTTAAGCAATACATACTATGGAAAACACTAAAATCAGCAGATCCAAGTAACAAAAGATGGTGAAGGCTTTACTAGGAAGACTTGACTGGCCTAAGTATGCTCATTTCTCTTATATTTAAGAGTATCAAAGAAATTCCACAAGATTAGAGCTTGCTGTTCTACCAATATTTTAAAAGGAAGAAAAGTGGTGAATTTGATTCTATGACAAACAAACTAATGGAAAACCTGAAGGGGGATTAAACTAATAAAATAATTAGCATATAGTCATACAAAAAATATCAATCAGAAATTTTACAGAAATACAATATTTCAGACAAACCCAATTTCATCCCAGATATTCTCAAACTCTGGTTTTTGCATATGATGTGCAACATAGACATTTACCTCTAACGCACCATAATTAGTGTCACATGACACTGAGATGAAAAAAATCAGCATTCTGTCTATCAGCAAACACACTTGAATTGGATTAGGAACTTCATGACTGACAGGATCTCAGGAAGCCATCAGTGGAGAAATCAGTCTGTGTGCTTTAGGGATGTTGTTAAGGATAATCCTAGACCTGCCACTGCTTATTATTTTCCTCAGTGAGCTGGAAATAATTTTAAAATCTCTTTTATTAAAATGTGCAGAATTGGTGGACTGGTAAATTAGGTGAGAACAGATATAATCTGAAATGCTTAATAAGTTTAAACCAGACTGGTTTTGCTGACCCAAGTATGCAACATCTCCTTCAAAAAATGTAGGGGTAAAGAGAGATTTTGTCATCCTAGGTCAGCCAGAGCTGAGGGAAGGTGAGTGCTTTTCTCTTCACACTGGCTGATTGCTCTCATTAAAGACTGACCTCCACTGATGTATTTGGGAGAGAATTGAAATTTTTCTAAATACTACAAGAGTGTCACAGGTAGAATAAGAAAATGCAAGATCATTATAACCTTAATATGATCAGAGAATTTATTCTTGTCCTGCTCTTAAAAAAGCCACATCCAAATGCCAGCCTGCCTAGAAAATGGAAACTGTGGATGAGTATTCATCTGTGCTTGCAGAAATCATATGCCAAACTCCTGCTTTCCTTACAGGGCACAATGTAACAGAAATGAGCAAAAGTATTGAATTCAAAGCCAGAGAAAAGTGTGGTACAGAAGGAAACTGAAAAAACTCGATGTTTATCGCGTCAAAGAAGAGCTTAAAATATGAAGCAATTTCAGTATTATAGGCTTCTCCAAAGTGGAGCAAAATGTTGTACATCAAAACAAATATAATTTGTGTCTGGGGAGAGATTTAAGGATACGGTTTACTTTGAAGGAAGGTTTGTGCATGTACACATTATTTGGGATGACCAAACCCTGGTCTATGGTTTTGTTACATGCTGTACCAAGATCCTTTAAATCAGAACAGCTGGTGCCATATGAACTGCCCTCCAAAAACATACTTGTCTGAGTGTCATTAAATAATGATTTTTTTCTAAGCCCACACAAACACTTGGCTTTTTCCATCTAGTTTATCAATGATGAGTGTTTGCAAAGTCCAGAACTGAGCACTGGCTATGTTTCACTAGTGTGAGGGAGAAGCCAGGAAAAACATATCTCCTGGGGAGTATTCCCAGTTGTAAATTTATTTTTGATACATATAGGATGGAATTGGGTTTCTGTGCTTGTTTTGATCTCTTTACAAATTCTTATTAAAGGGATGTCTTCCAGCTCTGCAGAACTGCATACCCTGTTCCAGTCCTAAATCTGTGGATGAGTCCCTCAGCCAAAAGTGTGGGGCAGTGGGACAAACACACGAGTGCTCGGACACTCAGCAAGCAGCAGCCCAGTTCTTTGCTCAATACATAAATATTTGCATGGTTGAATTATGCTCTATGGCAGATGAAAACCATGTATTTTTTTCACAGCCATCAGCTGCACTCAGTGTTGTTCATCCAAGGCACAGCCCATGGGCACGGATCCAGTGGCCAGAGCCACTCTTACTGTCACTGCTGGGCTCTGTTCCCAGGTGGCCCTGTGACAGTCACCAGGTGACCCCTTGGAGGTGCTGCAGGGCTGTCCTGCTCTACTCCACTGGAGCAGAAGGAACAGGTTCTTAGCCTGCACCGCCCATCGTGGTTACAGCGAGAGCATGTCTTCAGGGATTTTCCCTCTATGTTTTTGGCTCACTTTTTGCTTTGGGTTTCATTTGGGTTCTTTTGGTGGGGAGGGGGAATAAAAGAAAATTTTACCTTTCTAATGACCAAGTTGTCTGTTTTGACAATAAGGAAGGAAATAGGCATGGAATTTCTTAGCTATGTTATGGTTTCTCCTCCTCAGTGTACAAATTTCTGGTGTCTTCTCATTACACTTCAGCTGTGAGGACAGTTCAACAGCAAAAGCTGGAGCATTTGCAGTTTGTTTTTGTTGCCAGGCTCCCTGTTCATTGTGGGAGGATTCCATATGCAACCAGATATGATTTTCCTCTGTGTTAAGAAATAGTCCTGGCAGTAAACTGTTTGAGTCATCTTTCTGTTTGCTTGGCTTCTCCCATAATAATATTATTCAAAACTTGATTCACCCGCTAATCTCACAAGAAAGGATTTTAGATGTTTAAATAAAAAAACTTGTTGTTTTTTTTTTTTTTATTTTGACCTAAGAAAGCTCAGAGTCGAAAGGCTCACGCTGTATTTTGCTTCAATCGGGTAGAGAGCAAAAAACTTCTACGGACAGGCACATTCCTTAGAAGTTCAATCTGCAACATAATTGATTACAGCTTGTTTTAGTGGGGAGGAATATGGTGGCATCATCCTTAGTAGTGAGGTGTGTCTCACCACTTCTCAGAACCATCATTTCACCTCTGAACTAGCAGAGTGATTCTCTCATGTGTATTCAAATTCCCACTCAGGGATAAAACCAAGATAAACAATTAGGAGGTCCAGTACAGACTCACTCATAGATGTTCCCACGTCACAGGAGCTGAGGTGATTCAAGTGCCATCTGGTTAAATGCTGTTTTTCAAGACAAGATTGACGGTAACTGTGTTAGTCCTGAAATCTCACCTTTTGTGCAATACAGATTCAGTGTTAAATTGTAATTAACATACTGAAACAGGCAGGCATAGATCTTGTTTTAGAAATCCAGTATACTTTCATCACATGTTTTTGTAGATTCTTGGTGAAAAGTGGGGGAGGACTTATAATGCATGAGAGAGGAAATCACAGCCCAGGGTCCACCATCCTGAGTGCTGTACACAAATGTACTCTCACAAATAGATCTCAAGAACACCGGAATTTAAAGAGAAGACAAGAAGTCATGCACTTTGAACAAATCAATATGACAGTACTAGCTAGCACTATGTGCAGCAATCTCAATGCTCCATTTGCCATTTTTAGCCAAAATTTTCTGAGGCCTTCCTAATTTGGAAAAGAAGCTTACACAAAAAATGTAAAAAAAGTCAGTGCTCAGCCTACAGAATGGCATCATGGAGGCTGCAGGAAACATCCTTTCAGTGAATAGAATATTTCAAAATTAGGATTACACTATGATGAGTCCTAAGAGTGAAGACGAAGAGTTTACACTTAATGTAGGAATGAAGTCAGTGGAGAGACAAAGAAAGGAGGGGACAGGGCCAAGTCCTGTGCTACGAGAAAGTGCAGATAATGTCTTGTATTTGGCATGGAAATGATAAGGACAGATATGCATTTTCCAAGGACAGAGAAAAGGAAGTACCGGGTACATACTTCTGCAAGTATGTTTTACTGTTTGAGAGGGAAGTCAATAGTTTTTACAGAGAACTCAAAGGAGTTTTAAAGTTTAGAGATAGTTTGGACATAGGAATGAGACTGGCTGATGGTGAGCTTTCATCCACACTGGAAGGCTCTCCTTAAACCACTACTTTAAGTAATTACATCTGTCAAAATTTTTGTTCAGTTATTTTTTGCTTCCATATGTATCTAGGCAACACCTGGAATAATATTATTTTCTAAAAACTTCTAAAATCCAGTGGTTCACTGCAATATGTTGCAACATTTCCATATACACACAGACACACACAGACACACACTTATTTACAGAACTCAACCCACGCATGTGTTTTCAGAAGCAAAAATAAACAATTTTTAAGCAGGCTTATTCAAATCATTCTCTTTCTGGTTGCTACTTCTTTCAGAATTCAGCCAGAAATAAATGTCTAAAGCTAGGGTAGCATGTATATTTTTTTAACAGTCATAACATTATCACAGTAATCATCTCCTCATGAAACCATTATGAATGGCAAAGAGATAATAAGGAGCTATTTGTAATATGGTATATTAATTAGAATCATAATAAAAGTTAATAAGATCATTATATCAAGAGTTGCACTTCAAAATGTGGGAGAGGGAATTCTCTTATTACATTCAAGAATTACAGCAGAACTGTGAGCATACGTTACATTTTAAGTTCATTAAAAAAAAATTGATAGATCCAATTTTTGTAATGAAGTTGCAGTTATATTTTTGAGTCTCATAGGGGAATTGCTGTTATTTTAACAAATGCATCTTACAGAAGATATTACCACTTTAATTACCTCAAGATGTTTAGAGACATTTCCTCTTAATTAAAAATCAGAGGACCTAATGGCAGTGGTATGCCTGAGAGCCCAGGGAAATCATTTGTTGATCTGTGGTTGTTATGAGGCTATTGAGAGCTATAGATAATCTGTGGATTAACATAAAGCTATGTAAACTATAAATGGTTTGAAAAGCTTGAAGGTTTCATGCAAACTCCGTTTCAACACATACACCCTCTCTGATTACTGAGGCAATGTGTTTTAAATGATTTCATTTTACCATTTCCACACTTCAAAGGCAAACTCTGTCTAAACCCATTCCTCGAATTTGTGCACCTATGCAAACTCTGCCGTGTCTCATGCAGGTTATGGTGTCTGTCTATGGCACAGCAAGCAAGTCAAGGATTAAAACCACACCAAAAAAAACCCCAAACCAATAGTGAATAGTCTACAGTAAGCAGTGGTCTCTGAGCCAAAGGGTTTAGGCTCACGAAGCTGAAAGAAGCGGCAGCAGGCAGTGTCCTGTGCATAGGAAGCTGCCTCCACAGCACCAGGGGTGTGCACTGGCTGACCCAGTGCCACAGGAACCTGTGAACAGAAGACCCAGGGCAACAGCTCCATCAAAGTGTCCTCTAGCTGGGCCATAGCACAGGACAGGCCATGCTGGTAAGTCACCTGGGCTTACAGTTTGGGAAATGTCGTGTTGCTTTGTCTTGAAATGTCATGAGGTATCTGAGTAAAACTTGTTAATTCTGTCAAAGATCACAGGTATGGGTCAAACCTGAGCAGCATTTTGCCAGAGTCACGAGGGGAGCACTGAGAAGATGAGCTGTGGTCTAGCCTGGCACTGAGCCTAAGTGTCCGGCGACCCAGCTCCCCAGCCCTGTGGTTTGACAGCACCTGCCCATCCCCAGCCGTGTAGACAAGCAGAGCATCTGCAGAGGCTCAGGCTGAAACATTTGTGTTCCTCCACAAACACAGCTTACCGTGCCCTACCAAACTGCCAAGACAGCCTGTCGTTCAAGAGCAGGACTTGCGCTGAAAGCAGAGTAAGAGTGTATGTGAAAAAACTTTTTATTTACAGCGCAGTGTGACCAGAAGCAGATTTATAATTGGATTAAATTGTTTACACAGCCAAGTAACTACTGATGCAGCTGTTTCCTCCTCCCACTTGTCAAATGCTTTTTTTTTCTTTTTGCTATTTCAACATGTAATTATTTTGATGAAATACATTTTACCATATTGCTTTACTGCCTTCCTTGTTTTGCCTTAAGATTTAACGATACTGTGCAATGACTTAAGTCCCACATATGGATGAATTGGCATGTGTACCATTACATCTTCCTCAACAGTGAAGGAAACAGGGATTTATAGACAGAATTGGTACTTTTCAGGAAGTTCTGCAGAACACAGGAAAGCTCTGTTTAGAGCTGCTGCTCTGCAAAACTAAGTAATGTCCAATAACATTACACCAGAGGCTTTGTATGATGAAGCAAAGTCCTGCCTTGCCTATCACCTCTCTTAAAAATATTCCTATCTCCAGGAAACAACATCTCAGAAAGCACCATCCATCTGTTGCCAGCTGGCATTTTTGACTCCGTAGAAGAGCCAGAAGAAAGACACAAAGGCTGAAAATCAAGATTTTTTTATTTGTACACAATTTAGGTCCAATTTGAGCAGTTACTGTGGTTTTGTTTCTTTTTTAATTTCCCACAAACAATTCCTCAGAAAATCAGCTGCCAAAACAATGCTACATGCTATTCCAGAAACTGTTCCAGAATCCTCCTACTCCTTTGAAACTGCCTTACTGTTGTGTCACAGGATCTCAAAGGTTTTGCATCCGGGTGAAATGTGGACATGAGAGAATGTTGTTCAGCCCCTTTTTTCTCTCTTCCCTTCATCACTTGTATACTCCCAACTTTCTGTGAGCTCATCTTCCTATCCTACAGCAACGTAGAGGGCAGTCATATCCATCACTGTCAGTGGGACCACTGGTGGGCCACGGGCTCATGCAGCTTGGCTCTGGTCTTTCTTTCAGCAAGGTTTCTTCTGCTGTAACCTTAATCCACCCTTTCACACCCCTTCGACCCTTTAAATTCCCAACACGAGGCATCTGTATGCAAAGTCACGTAATGAGGTGGCCCTGTGGGAGCACTGTGCCTCAGAGCAGGTGACAAGCACACCTGTGAGCCTGCCTGGTCACAGGGGACCAAGAATACTGGTTCATGTGATGATGAAAGGAGGTCACAGAATACCTGCAGTGCTGCACTGAGGTTGTCTGAGATGCACTGACCAGGACACAGATCTCTCTGAGGGTGTTCAGACCTGTATTGTGTTTCAGGAGTTTTCATTACTGACCTATATGAAAAAGAAAAGTAAGAAATTCAGTTGCCATAGGGTTAACCAAACTACACAGATGCCACAAAACCACTGGGAGGCAGGTAGCCATGCTCTTCAGCTACTGGCCCAGAGGCTTGAGTATGTGACAGCAAGTACAAGACATTTGACATCTTGTCTTGCTTTGTTTTCCGTCAAAAAAAAATCCTCTCTTCAAGCTGGTGCTCTCAGCCTCTCCTCTGTGCTTCCAAGCCAATCCCAGGGTGCCCACAGCTGCCCTCTTGTCTTACAGCACTCTGTTTCCCCTATTTCCCTCTGCTCCACTATGTCCCCTATTCTCCTCCCCATAAACGTTGATGTCTGACATTCACTCTATTCTTGTGCCACTCCGAGTGCTGCTGTAATTTTTGACAGTCAAATTAACATACTGAAAATCCTCCTTTGCCTCAAGTGCATTTACAGCCAGAGGCTCCTTTTTTTGCTTTCCTGGATCTGGGGTTTTGCCAGTGGGACAATTTGCATCGACACAGGTGTGCCATTGTCCACTTAAGTCAGAGGGTATGAGGTGGCCTGTGCCCTTCTCCCCTGCCTGGCAGGTGAGCATTAAGCTGTCTGCAGCTTAACTCTTCCCTGGGCACTGTGTTTTATACGGCTTGCCCAAAGAGCCAAAGACAACAGTAGCACCACCCTGTACACATAAATAAATAATAATGCAACTTGTGAAGAAGCCATTGCCATTTTTCTTTCTACTTCCAGCCACTGTGAGTAGCTAGGCAAGGAAGGACCTCCTGAATGTCCCTGGGCAAACACTGAGCAACCCTTATCCTGTTAGAGATCTTCCTCAATATTAGAAGTTCTAGGGGGACATTGAGCTAAATTATGTACTCACGTTTGAAAAATCTAAGCGTGCACAAGTTAGGTGTCTGTACTGAATGGCAGTGGAAGCACTACCATCACAAGAGGGGTTTTTCAGCATCTTAAAGGAGCTGATGACTCAGGCTAAGAGTACATAAATTGATAGTTTCTATAGCAAGATGCTTTTTTATCCAAGATAAAGGTCAAGCACATCTGGAAGATATAATAGCTGCGTCCTATAGAGACTACATCAACTATCTTGCTGCCAAAATCTACTATAAACAGGCACAAAAGGCCAATCTGCTGATTCTCCCAGCTAAGTCAGTTTTCAATTATTGTTCTGTTAAGAAAAAATGAAATCTATTGTGTAAGCTTTGTGTCAGATTACCACTGCTGCATGCTATGATTCCTTGAGTTTTGAAAAGCTCAGTTTCTGTTCTACTTATCTGCTTGGATTGTACATAATTATTAAATGATCCCTAAAATCTTTAGCCATTTTGCACAGCAAATAAAACTTATTTCCATGAAATAGTTATAACAAGAAATCTGCTTTAAGTGGGACAATAGTTTGCTGTCCCAATCTAAGCTGTCCAATGCACCTTTTAAAAGCACCAATATTCATTTTTACTTTATTTTTGAAGTGCTAAACGAACTCACTGTAACCACATTACTCAAAACTGCATGGCGTAACTGTGGGTGGAAAATGCAAGAGCACAAGCATGAGCAGGTGTATATATTGTGAACAAGAGAGCTGCAGGACTCAGTGAGAGGAGGCACCCTGCACACAGGTGCACCTAAAGCCCTGCTCCTCCCTGCAGCTGCAGAGTCCAATTCAGGATGGTGATAAACACCCAGGAGAGTGTAGAGCCCACAGCCCCACTCTGTGGGTAAGGCTGAGCCTTTATAACCACGCTGCCAGCACGGAGGTGACTGATTCAGAGAAGGCAAGGACAGCACCCAGCTCTCTCCTCAGCATGACCTGCAATTTCCTGGGAAGCACCTTCATCACTTGCTTCTGACTGAACCAAGTTGAAACCAGGCCTGGATGCATCCCAGGATGTCAGAAGCAAGGCTAAAGCTCAACAGTAAAAGTTTAGACTTCATACGTGGGTCCCAGCTCCTTCTGTTCTCCACAAAGCCCCCAGCACAAAACCTTCTGTGATGTCCTTGCCTGAAGCTGAGAAGGAGTGTGGTCAGCTGCACAATTGCACCACATCCTCAGTGACCAGGGCTTCTGACCAGGGCCTCCACCAGTTACTGCAATTGAAAGTGCTATCAGCTTACATTCAACACATTTTCTATGTTTAAAAGGAAAGTTAGTCTGATATTGGTTTGTCCATTTCATTAATCACCTTAATCACTGCTTGAGAGCTTAAAAATTAGCAAAGAGGTATTAAATGCAGAGAAGTGTTAAAATGACTGAACTTGTAGCAGCTGGCTTGAATGGACAGGCAGGAGGTGAAGCATCAAAAGTTGGTTTTGTCTTTATTCCTGGAATCAGAGCAAGTGAGAAGCTGCCATTGCAGTTGCTTCTTCTGCACAAGCAATTTTATTCTTTAGAGAGTTAAAGTAAAGAAATAGAGATAAAAACGTAGAGAAACAAAAGAGTCAAATAAACTTTTACTTCTAATTTACTCCACTAATTAAGTGAAGACATAACATTTGGTGATAAAGCTACACCACAGAGAGTTTTTTAAGGATTTTTGCTAGGGATTTACAGCACTTGGCTGTGCAGTAGCTGCCTTCAAACTTACTTGCTCATGGTCTCAACTAAATTTTAGACTGCTGTCTCCTTAATTTAGGTCTTAATGGACTTTTCTTTATCCCCAAATTTAATTGTTTGACCAGCCTTGTAGGTCTAAAGAAAGCTTGAACGTACTGAAATAGATAGATAGATAGATAGAGAGATAGATAGATAGATAGATAGATAGATAGAAAGATAGATATATAGATGGATGGATGGATGGATGGATGGAACAAGTTTTCTACCAAGTCAACACGTCTCTAGTTTTTGGCTGCACTTTGCTAAAGCAGGACAAATTGGACATGTATAGTATGTTTATAAAAATCTTTTTCTACTCTTATCCTTTATTATAGACTGGGTCAAGTTAAACATTCGTGAAAAAGATGATTCAGCTCCTTTATTTACACAGAATCTCTGTAGATCACCAGAGGTGGATGACAATTAAATGCTTGTCTTATTAGGTCATTCATGAAGGATTATTTGTTTTCCTGGGAACCCTGTGCTATTAGAGGTAATAAGGTCTAGAGAAGTTCCAGGAGAAAGGGGGAGACTGCTCCGGCACATAATGGGAAAGGCTCTGATTAGTCAGCACTTCTGAGAAAACAGAAAACCCAGACCACAGCTGGGATATTGACTGGGACTTGTTCAAGCAGCAGGTGCACGTTAGTCAGCATCTAGCAGGAATATTCACAAATGCAGTCCCCACTGTGCTTCTCTGGGCAAAACCCCAGATCTTGAAATACTGGAAAATGCTGATTCTGGGACTGGAACATGTAGGTCTTCCTCAAATACAAGTCAGGCAGGCTGGAAGGAAAACTTGGGCTTGGTCTGCAAGCTGGACATTGGCCAAAGGGTGTTGAATACATTGGGGTGGAGAGAGACGTGTAGGAGAAACAGAAGATTTTATCTCAGATGTTTGCTCCGCAGATAGTATCTGTGTGAGAAAATCACAATCTGTGATACTTCATCAAGCTGTGAGCTGAGCAGCCCACCACCTAGATGTACATTCAGCAGGGGATTGGTGTCTGAACCAGCCTCTCCCGGCCTTAGATACCTACTGAATGGTGCAGCCAACGTGATCATATAGAATGCCTTTATAACCACCGAACAGAAACAGGCTCTTGCAGGGTACAGTTCATAACAGCTCTTTTAGAGGTCCGTGGTGGGGTGAGACGAACCACATTTTCTGCAGACATTAAAAAGTTATTCATTTCCAGACTGGCATATTTGTTAGGGCACATACCTGTAGGTCTATTTCACATGTCCCCAGATCTGCCACAGTTGCACCCAGCCAGCTCTGGTGAGCTCCAGAAACAAGCCTGTGAGTATCTATATACAACATCTGCCATTTCCAGCCATCATGGGGAGAAAGAAGAGTATCCCATTGATGGAGTGATGGTCCCTCTTCTCCTGAAACACTGTTACTGAGAAAAAGTATGACCATGAGTAAGAGAGAGAGAAAGAGGATGAGAACCATGACATTTTAGATTAGGTAACTTTTTGTGTCTCAAGAAATTAAAGCTCAGCCAACAACCAAGATTGTTTGGATGGGGGATATTTATTTATGTCCTACACTGGATATTAGACACATCAGTCAAACTGCAAGTTCTGTAGGAAACATCCTGTTTATCCAGAGTCTAACACAAGACGGATGAAGCAATACCATTCCTCCTTAAGCGGTGTTAGAGACAAAAGTGGTGAAAGACCACGGCGTGTACCTGCCACTGAAAGGTGCCTCGGCTGAGCCTCTGCTGGTAAATTCAGCAAGTTCAGAAAGGCTGCCAGGCATTCAGGGCAGCTGGCACAGGGCAAGCCCTGCTTGCCACTGAGCTCACCTCTCCTCCGTGACAGGGCAGCAGCATGAGGGCACCACCATGGGGAATGGCCCTGGGAGCTGCAGGGGAGAGCTGGCTGTCCCTGTCACCCCAGCCCAGCCACTGCTCTGGTGGCTCAGCCCCACGCAGCTGGGAGCCATGCCCAGCAATGCCTCATTACTTGTAGGAATTGGTAGGTGAAAATAGGTGAGAAAAATTCAGGAAGAATGAATAAAAATCAAAATCATACTTTGACCTTTCTCTTAGACAACAACAACAAAAGATTTAAGCAGGAATTTTAAAAAATTTAGCAACTCATGGCATGTAGGCTTGTTCTTTGGAAGTGCTGAAAAGGTAAATCTCTAATCTATAGAAATGCTCTGGGGTCATCAGAGATGGCAAAATGTAAAGAGGGTTGTCTTTAATAGAGTGCAAAGGTGCCTCAGCTTAAGAGCTGGAAAAATAGCCAGTACTCCAGATGGGAAGCAAATTGAAAAACATTCTTTGTTTATATTTATTTATTCAATTTCATGGTGTCCTTGGTTGCCCAGAGGAGCTACTGAGAGTAGTTTCTACTGTGCTGTTGGTTAGAGTTAGGTTACACACACTTTTAGAAATTCAGTTGTCTGCCACTAATGAATTGTTCAGCGTAGCTTAAGGGTAGTGATGCAATTAGCAAAAGTAAGCCAAATCTGTCCCAGGTGAAACTTCACTGATGTCACTGGCTTTATTTGGGACGATGTGCTTATTCCAGTGTGTCTAGGGATGGTATGTAGAGAGTCTTGAACAAGGACTTACATGGATTTCATTTCTCTTTCCTGATACTAATCCTGCATTACATTGAATAAAATGTCAAAACACAACATTTGCATTGACGCAACAGCGCATTTCTGTGGGCCGACTCACAGGCTCAGGGCATTAATGCAGAAACCTGATCTACTGGGTGACATCGCTGCCCATGGCGGGGGGGGTTGGGACAAGATTATCTTTAAAGTCCCTCCCAAACAAAACCATTCTATGACTTATGATTCTGTGATTCTAAGTTTAGTAATTATTTTTTATTTTTAATAGTATCCTTTACAATTCTACCCATAAGTATGTAAAATAACAGTTTTTCCACTCCCTGATGACATGCTACCTTTTCAGATTTGCAAAAGTAAAATAAGTACTTAAAGTCTTTATTTCTGGCTGTTCAGGAATGAATTTGCTTCAGAGGAGGCGTGCATGGCAGACAAATGGAAGGGTGAATTTTGCATTCGCTTCCCTCCTGAGTAGGGCACTGTGAAACACAAACAAGCTTTCCTTGGCCAAAAGGCTTTTAAAGTCTGTTCCATCAGTTAAAGGTATATTGTATTGCAGTGAAATTACCACAGCTTCATTACTACTGCCCTGATAACTAAGAAACAAAATAAGGATCAAAACTGAAAGCACAAACCAGCCATTTCACCCAGGTTGTACAGGAAGTCTGTGTCAGAGACCCCAAATCATTCTGACTTTGGGTTACTCGATTATTTTTTCTGGAATCTGCTGGAAAATTGTGTTACTGTCCCCTTGGTAGAAAGCGAAGCCTTGATGCAAGTCTCCCTGGCCAGAAAGCCTCTCCAAGTTCCATGAAGCACTGGCCTGCACTAGCATGGGAGACATCAACATCTGTGACTGACAAAATCCAAGTGAATCACATTCCCGGTCAAGATTTTGTCCAGAAATCATCAGTCCTGGTTGGTGTCTTAAATAAAGAGTCATCCTTCCTCCTACTACTTTCTAAACAATGAGGGCAAATTTATGACTAGCAGGATAGTTCACTTGATAGTAACATAAAGAGTACAACCTACAGTCCTCAGTTTTATTAGCTCTGAAAAAAACAGTGCTTTTTTAATGGATCTGCTTAAGTGTGACCTCTTAAATGATCTCTGCTAGTGGGTTGTAGCAACAGTTCCCCAGCTGTGCTGTTATTCATAAGTAACCATAGAAATTAAAGTGCTGCCAAGTATGTGCTCTTTGTTTTTTTGAAGGGCTGAAAGATGATGCAGTGATGTCTTTGCCTCTCCTGACTTAATTCTGAACTCACCCCCTGGCAGACCTGATGGAGAGGTGAAGATGAGACTTGCTGTTATTGGAAAGCTCTGTCACCAGAGAGCTCAGTCAACAATGCCACTTCTGCCACTGGGATGCTGGTGCATTTTCAAAAGGCCTGCAGCTAGAAATAGGATGTGGTGGAAAGTTATATCCTGTTACTCAGTAATTGCTGTTTTTAATGAAAAGTATTTTTTGCTTATTGCTATTGAGATTGAACAGAAGCAGTGTTGGTATCTTCAGCCAAATAATTTGTTTTGGAAAGAAAAAGTTGTATAAAATCTCTTCTACAGAGACACTTTCAAGTTATTTATTGGCCCATATTGATCTTTGAGTTTTTCTGGGTAATTCTGTCCTTAGAATAGGGTTCTCTGACTCTAAACTGACATCCAGGCTTTTTCAGTATCTGCTAGAGTGGCACAGTTCCATTGGGCTCCATTGGGCAGTACTAATCCTGTGTTATGATGGGATGAATCCTCTTTCTCCCCAGTCTTAGAGGGAGACAATTAGCTGAGACCCAACTCCTGTCTTATAGGCAGCTACAGTTAGGTGAGAGGACTGCTCATGATGTTTTGCTGCCCATTTACTGGGCAATTTAAGGGCTAAGAAACCTTGATGGTTTACTTTTTATTACCCTGGTTTCTTTCCTCCCACACCCTGTACTGCCCACAACAGCCAGGTATCCACGGGCAATGACAGCCCAATGTGCTTTTGCTTTTTACTGACTAGGCAATATCTGCCCTACAGGAAAGGAGACTGATTCCCACTTGCCCAGGAGGATTTAGAGAACACCCACAGTGTCTGGGGAAGTGTGGTGCAGCGATATCTGCAGGAGGTTTTCAAGGGGGAAATCACAGAAGAGGACTTTCTAACTCGGCATGGCAGCAATTAAAAGAGCACAGCAGAGTCAGGTGTCTCTGAGCACTTCTGGCTTGGGATCAGTGTGGGAGGAAGTAACTCATGTATCTCTACAACCAGAGTGAAAGTATCACTACCCCAGACCTGTTAAACAAAATTAAACAAAAATAATAGAGTTGCCAAAAATTTATTACTTCCCTCTATCACCCTTTGAGGGTTCATTACTGCTCAGTTTGATTTTTTCACAGGAACTTTGTCTAAGGGGAAAAAATCTGATTTTAAAATTTGACTTGTACTTGCCAGATATTCCATGCTGATGTGTACCAAAAATGTTGGATCACTGAAATGCTTGCAGTCTGAAAAAAAAAATAAAAGCACTTCATGTTGGATGCTGGTTCAAATAAGGAAATCATACAAATACCATAAAGACAAAACTGCCAACTCCACAGTCCAAATGAATTTAAAGTCTATATTTAGCTCCTACTATTTCTGTTTCAATTACAAAACAGCTCTTGTTAAATACACACCATCATTTCAAGTGCTACACTCAGAGTAGTTACTTGGAGCCCCATAATTCATCTCTATTTTTAGATTGCTCACAGATAAAGGAATGGCAAAGGACAGCAAATAAATGATTCAGGCTGGTGTTTTGACAGGACCCTCACAGCTGCTGCGCTAGGAGTCGCTCTGGAAAAAATCCAAACTTGCCCAACTGCTGTTAAACAACTTCTCTTACAAAGGCAAGTGTCAGTTCTTAAGCAACCCTTTCCTTGCTTTTGGGAAGGGTAGGAGGAAAGGGTACATGAATCCTTGATAGAGCAGAAGGAGTGGATTTTCTAAGTGTGCAAATGACATTAAATGTTGCTTTGTGGCCATGGAGGTGAGAACAAAAAGGATCACACCTTGAAAGAGAGAGATGTTTAATTTAAATGCCAGGCCTGGATGTTACTAGGGGTATTAGGCTGTTGGAATTTTTTATCCTGATTATTTGGATTTTCTCGAAAGATTTGCAATTCCCCAATAGCACATTAGAAACAAAAGTGTTTCCATCTTCTAATAAATTTTAAGTATCTTTCCAGAATCCCTTCAAAATGTTCAGCGTATGTTGCATGTGCCCTGCCATCTGCCACAGAGCATTTCAAATTTGCCTGTAGCCTGGATTCAGGAAGTGAAACAGGGAGGGGAAATGCAGAAACATGATCGAGTTCCACTCATGGTAAATAACAGTGGGATGAAAAATAGAGGGGTTTATTTTTATTTTAAATAGAAAAATCAGTTTTTTTAGCCAGTTGTAGAAAAACAAATCAAATTGATGGAAAATCTGGATGTATAGTGGAGATGTGGGCCCAGGCTGTCTGATTTCCCTCAGGCTTGTGCCAAGGTGTGAGGGGTCAGGTCTCAACAAACCCAGTGGACACTATTAGGGGAATGTTTTTGCTTTACCACTCTGTCACGTGCATGGTGCTTTTCCAAGCTCAGGGGGAGTTAGACTTACCCAGTGCCAATTTTGCTGAATGAGAGCTGGCTTAGTTGCCTGGTATAATGAAATGGGCTCTCACAGGATGAAGTTTGGAAAAAGGAAAGTTTAAACTGGAATACAATTTCTACCATTTCAACGAAGTGGGATGTGAAGCCGTGCCATAAGGAAAGCGGCTGTTTCTTGTGTCCAAAGTCTTTCAAAACTGGACCACACAAAATCCTAAGTACTTCTCCCAGGAGCAATCATCTACTGGTGAGAAGACGGAAGGGATGAGGTAATATAAGATAGATATTAAACCCCTCTTTGAGGTACAAGGCAGGCAGAGGGGTTAAAGGCTAACTCCAAAAATGTCAGCTATAATTGACTAATAATCTAAGTTTTAAAGCGTGATATAGAAAACTCTCATTCAACTGCTGTTAATCCTGGAAGCAGCTAAGTTTTACTGGTAGCTCACTTTCCCTGTAAAGCCTCCTGCTTGAACGTCCATGCTTGCCTCAACACAATGGCATGAGCCAAAGCCCAGCCAGGAGCCCTCTTAGGCTGCAGGAATAATTGAAAATCACCAAGCAAGTTTTTTAAAAAGAAAAAAAAAAAAGAAAAAAAAAGGAGAAGATCACCAGATTTTTCTCATTTCCTAGCCCAATTTGTAATCATTAGGATATGACCTAAAAGGCCAGTTTTACCTCAACCTTCTTTCCCTCCAACTATTCTTTAAATGTCAGTTCTGAGTTGAGCCTTTGAAAAGTGAGTGTCTGTGCTCAGGACACAAGTCCAGATGATGCACCTGAACAGGATGACAGCTGATGCCAGGGGCCTTGGTGCAGCTGCCAGGAAAGGCTGTGTGTGAGGACCCCAGTGCTCGGTGATTGCCAGAGCCTGGCTGTGGCACTGGGCATGTGTCACCCACCACGAGCCCCACTCTGTGATGCCAGCCCAACACTCGCTGTCTCCAGCCCTGGCCTGAACACAAGGATGTTGAACTAACAGGGTGATGCCTGCATAGCCAGGGTCCCCAGAGGCTGGACTCCAGTCCCTCAGAGACAGGCAGTGCCACTCTTCCCTCCTTGCTATGGCCAAAGTTTAGTAAATTCGTTAGGAAGTCTGCAATTTCAGCCTCAATTTAGCTACTCTGTTAAGAGCTACAGATAGGAGCAGACACAGCACTATCATATGTCCAAACTCAGTCCCAAATATTAAACTAGTTAATTATACTGAAGCATACCTACACAAGCTGACTAGAAGGTAGAAGATAAATGCTAATGTCTTTGTGTTTATATGACAGCAACGTCAGATTCTTCATGCATGGAAGAACATTTTGAAAGTTACAATACAGAATAAAAATTATCACAAGTGTGAGGATTTTTTAAATTAAATATTTATATCAGGAGGTTATCCAATTTGATTAGAAGGATTTTAGAAAGTAGAATCAGCTTGAAGTAGCTGCTCTCTCAAACTAAATTAATGAATAAAATATGAAGTCCTATACAGCACAGTGTCACATACATATGGTTCGATATGAACCATAAAGAAAATGGCTCAGTTCTTCAATGCTAGAGAATATTTAAATACAGAACTATTTTTAAAACATGGAAAACAAAAAGAAATTTGACACTGCAGGAGATTGCTTTGCACAGCAATACTTTTGCAGCAGCATATCTCTTAAAAATAGCAAGAAAATGAGAGGAGTTTCTAGGAAATATCAAAGACCGTTTTAATAAAAGCAACTCACAAGAAGAAAGAAGGAACAGGGGAAAACAAAACTGACAGCTTTCTTGTAACCACAAGCTTTGATTAAATGCTGAACTTGCACTTGAAAAGACATTTGTTTTGCAAAGTATAAAATTTACTGCCTGTTGTGAACTGCCTTTGTCTTGTTTTATCAGGGTTCAAATAGCATCTGATGTTGCTGATCTCTTGGAAGATATTTGTTTCACACACCCAGTGATGTCTAGTAGGCTCCTTCTCCTCCTAGGAGAAACTGAGTATTCATTTGTTGCAGCAAATTCCCAAAAACCTACAGTGAACTGGAAATCATCCTAACTCAGCTGCGTCTTCTCGGAATGACACATACTGACTGGCTGCAGTAAGATGAACTGAAAATACATAACCTCATTTAATGCTAGGTGGTCCCAAATGTCCTTGGAACAATTCTCTAGTGATTTTTATTCTCCTTAAACTGATATCACACATTCATTCCATCTCAGAGTGTGAAGTTTGAGCACTATAATGATTCTTGGAAGCAGAGGCATTGCAAATACAGACTTATTAAGAGGCTGGAGAAACAGCCCATGAGAAAAGCAGAGAAGCATCTACAGACTTCAATGAACTTTGGGACAGGCCTTGAAAAGCACTGCCTTTTTGTCTTCTTCAATGACCAACAAATTAAGAAACAATTAACTGGATTTACAAGTAATTCATGTCCACTTCTGAGAACTGAAGATAATTTTCTATATTAAGAGTAAAATTCCCAGTTCTTTAGAAGATGCATTTCTTCACCAGTAAACGCATTCACAGCAAACTTCCCCTAACTATTAGTGGATCATCTGGAGTTGACAGTAATGCCATGGGTGGAGAGGCAACCAGCTCAACAGATTGTCCAGAAATGTCTCTATGTTGCATCTCTACCCTGCATATTGTTAATAATTTGGACATGAAACTGTCACTTCTGGTCCTAAATTAACTCCATGTATTAATACAGAAGTAGTACTGGGTTTACAATGCTCTCTTGTAGGGTGGTGCTCACCAAGAGCCCAGGTGTGAGGTAGCCAGTCCACGCCCAGGTTGTGATCAGAGGGCTGGAGCACCTCTGCTATGAAGACAGTCCAAGAGAGTTGGGGCTGTTCAGCCCAGAGAAGAGAAGGTTCCAGGGAGACCTTAGAGCAGCTTCCAGTGTCTAAAGGGGATAAAAGAGAGCTGGAGAGGGGCTTTTGACAAGGGCATGTAGTGATAGGACAAATGGGGATGGCTTTAAACTGAAAGAGGGGATTGGATTGGATTGGATTGGATTGGATTGGATTGGATTGGATTGGATTGGATTGGATTGGATTGGATAAAAAGAAGAAATTCTTCACTGTGAGGGTGGTGAGACACTGGGACAGGTTGCCCAGAGAAGGTGTGAACTCCCTGTCTCTGGATATTTCAAGACCAGCCTGGATGGAGCTCTGAATAACCTGATCTAGTAGAAGGTGTCCCTGCCCATGGCAGGGGGATTGGAATGAGATGATCTTTAATGTGCCTTCCAACCCAAACCATTCCAAGATTCTATGATTATGTTGCAACTGGATTTCTGACTATATATAACTGAAGTATAATAGAAGGGCCTTGACTGAAGTTTGATGTTGTTGTCATCTTTCCTCTAAAACACTACAACATCAAGGATTCATCAAAGCATGGAAACATTTGTGTTATCCAAAATCAGCCCAAACAATACATTTCTAAGTTCTCCTGTCAGAAAACCAACATCAAATACTTGGCACACTTGACACAACTGGTTTTTGAAAGACACCGCAAAAAAAAAATCCAATGTTTCCAATGCCTCAGTTGGAAGCACGACATCTCTTTAAACATGTTCGCTTAAGGACTATTCCCCAAACACAGAGGAGCAAAGTGATTTATAATTCGTTCACAAAAGAGGGTCAAATCTCTAAACATTAATGCTGGTGCCATTTTGGTGTATTCTGAAGAGCTGAAGGGCTTGGATTTGCCTATACAAGAAGCTTCAACTGCAGCTGGTAATGGTATAAACATAGTTGTGCTTACATACATATGCTTATACTTGTGTAGCTGATTTTGGCCAGGGAAGGAATTATACTGGTAAAAAAGGTTTTATTAATATACATTCATAACTGTATCCAAAGCAGCATTATGCCAACATATATACACTGGAAAAATAATAACACTCTTAAACAATCCCAGCTACATGATTATAACCACTGCCTGTCTTCTCAAATGGCTTTTTATCCTTCTTCTGAAGACTTACTGTAAGGATGAAACATACAAAAGTGGATTGCAGTCTATCTTTCCTGCAGAAAACAAGGTAGTGTATGGTCCATTTGACATCTTGAAATAACATTAAGCGAACCAGGAAACCTGAAATTTGGATTTGGCATGTGACATATTTGTAAATCAGCTTTCCATTGCATCAAATCCTCCATTATTTTAAATAATGAAATTGGTGTTGCAGCCTTTAGCTAAGTAAAACATTCACTTAACATCACTGAATCTTTCCAATGATTATTCAAGGCAGCAGCTGGGCTGTTATGCTCTTTATGCTGTGCTTAGAAGCCAAGGAAAGTCTCAACTGAGGGAAAGTCAGTAAGAGACTTCCCAGAGGACTTTGGAGGTTTTAGCAGCGATTCTGCAGAGTAGGTGCCATCAGGTGTATGCATCCCAGGGGCAGAACAGACAGAAAGGTCCATCTCACTCTTGCTTGCTTGTTTCGCCCTCAAGAGCATTTTTGCAAAGGAAGATTCCCCAATATTTCTAATTGTTTGCAAGGACTATTTAAAATTGTATAAAAATCAAGTGTGCATACATAGTCTAAACCTTACCATTTTGGAGGGTTATTTTCTAAGGGCTTTTGGCAAATTAGGAAATTCCTGCTGCAGCTGTGAGTACTTTTATTTAAACATCTGAAATTCCACAACTATCAGCACATTAGCTTGAGCTTCAGTGACTCGTAAATCTTTCCCAGCATCTTATTTCATGAGGTCTAGTTCAAGCATTAGATGGAAATTGCATTTTGCAGAGACCATATTTGAGTGCATTATTTAAAGAGAAGCAAATGGATTTTTATTTTAGCAGTAGTCCAGGTAGATACTAGCAAGTGTTCAAAAAATCAGGGGTCTGGCTTGAGCTAGACAGCAGGTCTTTAATAGAAATAAAAGACAGAGATACTTTTTACCATTAGTAATAACATGAAACTTCAGGGATATCTGAAGATCTGAGACAAGAACACTGTGTCTCAAAACGCAGACTTGAAGGCAGGCGCAGCCTTGACACAGCACCCAACTTGCCAAAAGCTGGTGACAAGGGATCCACCCATCCCAAGAATGCTGTTTCAATTCCTTCTTCTTTGGCCTCACTTTCAACTCATCCTGCAGACAGTGACAGGGCTGCTTGCAGCGTTTTGAAGCTATCAAGTGCAATCTGAGCCTGCACAAGAGCTTTTTAAACATCCATCTTCCACTGACATATGATCAGGTAATCATATACCTAGTTAAGAAACAAGAAAACTCTTTGGATGATGTTCCAGATGGTTTTCGTGTGTTTGCCACCCAGGCATCCATTTTCCCTGATCCTTAAAAGCTGTGGCCTCCTTGTGTCTGCTGAGAGACTCAAAATTTTTCTGCATCACAAGATATTGTGTGGGTGCTTTAACTCAGCCTAGCGTAACACCTGTACTGGTGGTTAGGGGCTGCTGCTAAGTCCCATGACCGGAAACTTCCCAAATTTTAGATAACCTAGACCAGATCTTCTGCTTTCCATTCCATCACTATCCTATGGATTGCTTGACACATCCCTGAAAATTCAAGGGTTTGAAACCTTTTCTTAGGACCCAGGATGGTTTTTGCCTTGAATGAGGCTCCAGCTTAGCCCAGCAGTTTTCTCACAAAAACAGATCTCCCTCATAAATGCAGATGCAGATCTCCCTCACCGCCGAACATCCACATGACTGGGGCACTCATGTAGGCAGAGGAGTCAGGTTTGTATTGCCCATAAAATGGGCACAGTGCCTTACTGGTGATAACAGAGAGACTTTTCACCACTTTCCTCCACAACCCAGTGATTATTCAACAGCTTCTGCACAGTAAAATTACCCATTGAAAAACCTCAAGAGAACAAAAGTCAGTCTATCCACCAACAACCCCGTGGTTTGGATCCCCTCCTGACAGACTGGTGGGCACTTAGACATGCACTTTTTCTTCCGTGGAAGGTGTTCACCAAAGACTGAGGGGTGCTACAGACAGGAGAGGCTTCACTGACCTGTATGAAAAAACGGTCTCAACAAAAACATCTGGGCCAAACCAGACACTGGAAAAATTTTCATGCATGGAGTGTCTTCATCACTGCGTTGTCAAAGACTAGAGATTTTAACTCCTTCTCCCAGCTTTTCTCCAGGCAGAACTCAAACACGTCCTGAGAGCATGCCTTAGGGGACAGGGATGTCATGAGGAAGACTGACAAAATGTGTGGAGTTCAGGAACCCTGGGAGGACTCAGATAGTGATCTGCTATCAGGATTTTGAAAGAAATCCATATTTCCAACACCAGAAATGTAGACATCTAGACATGTTCACTGATGGGAATTCTATTTCTTCGAAAAGTATGAAAAAATCAAAGGATCTATGTTTTGGATTTAAGTACCTTAAGCTCCTTTGCAGACCTTGGCCTTTCCTTTTTATCTGACACTGATGTTATTCATGGCTTGTGCATTTTTACAGGGCAAGTGACATAATAGTCTACTACAGTCAGTCAATAAAAATCCAAATAGAGCTGGAAAAAGCAAAAGACTATTTTTTTTAAACCCTAAACAGGAATTGTGTGTTGTTTAATGGACTACCTGCAGTGTAGGGAATTGCTTTGTGCCAGGTAGAAATGGGGTCAGGAACTCCTGAATATAGTCAAAGCAAATAGTTTCCAGACAGTGACAAGGTTTTCAGGATTAATAACACAGGTGATGTAGTGCAAATAGGCAGCCTACAGAGACACCAATCCTCCACTCCTGCTTCCTGAAAATCAGCTCTGGAGATTTTATTGTCCACGTGACCATTCTTTTCCAGTGAATTCCCAGGCAGATGCTGCTTTCAGCACATTATGATTTTCAGAATCGCCAATAAAAAGTCAGACGTGCGACACAGGCTGTGTAACTGCAAAATGGTAGCCCCTCAATGTCTCCATTTCCACCAGTACCTTATGCACGCAGTCAGCACCAGCCACATAAACTCTAGTACTGACAACACAGAAAAGCCCAGTTACATCAGAAGACTATGACTATTCTCCCACATCTCTTAGATGTTACAGGTTTTTTCAGCATGTCTACTGAGTAAGATTCTTCACAGGAATGCCAGGAGAAGTACTGGCAGTTGTAGTGTTGTTTTGTCATCTGTTAACAAAGTGGGCAGAGCACTTATGCAGCCTGTGAAACACCTATTTCCAGTTGTTTTTTTAACCTAAGGTATAACAAATTCGCATGTCCTAGGAATGGGATCTAAACATTGAACTGTTGGAGGATGACTTCATGAATCCTTCTAGACAGCCAGCTTTCCCTGGAGTTATAAAAGATTCACTAGGCCAAGAGATAATCCTTCTTTTTTCAGTTTAAAGTATTCCTTTATGAGAGCAGACTCGTGTTCCAGTCCTTGCTGTAAGACCTGTTTAAATATCTTGTCCAATTACTATGGATACTGTAGAAATAGGATGCAAAACTCCTAAATGTGGTAAATTAGAAGAACGTGTTTGCATCTTTCAGGGAAATGACCCAACCACTAAATTAGAGTGTTGATTTCATTGCTTCTGCTGTCTCATTCATTTTTCCTTGGGTGTGATCAAAACTTAATAGTACCATCGATAGAAAATCTTTCATTCTGACTTTAGTGGGCCACATCTGTATTTCACTTCACTTCTGATTTGCCCATGACATTGGTAGCGTATGAACACACTCCACAGTGTTCACTCATTGTTTTGTAAAACCTGTTAAAAATAGACAAACCAACAACTTCAAAAGCACAACTCTGATGTTATTTGGCTTCCATCTTCTTTCTGGCAAAACCAAATTCTGAGTCTGAAGAAATTTAGTATCAAGCAATAATTTTAATGTTCAGCTAAAAGTTACACTGAGTTCATCCTCCTTACACATGCCCCTTGGGCTACCACTCCTTTTACTGTTTTCATCTTTAATAAATTTAGCAGGTTTTCTTCTCCCTCTTAGTCATAATTTGGCAAAACATTTTTTTTGAACTTTCAGTGCTTTGTTAAACTAACTCATTAACTTCTCATTCAATACTGCTACTCTTCAAATTCAACATACATTTCTTTATTGTAATTAAATTATTTAGTACCTATCTGAACTTTTCAAATGAAGCATGAAAACACTTGATTCTGGAACTATTTAATGTTAAAAGCTGTTTTTTACTTCCTCATCTGTGTTAAAACTTTTTGATTGACACTACGATTTCAAAATATCTTTCTCCAGCTGTATATCGCATTCCAAAGAAAATCCGGTGGAGAACATAATTTAACCTTTTTCCAAATTTAGTATCATTTATTCTTCATGAAAGTTCTTCAGTGATGTGACTATTATACTCGTCTGGACTTTTCCTAAATCTGTGGAAAGGTGCTTCTAGACAGTACATCTTTCCTCTTTGTCACTTTTTGAGCTACATTCTTACATTCTTTCTTTTTTCAAGAAAATATAGAAAACTAAAATGTTCTCAGCAAGTAGGACTCAGATTACCGAAGCTAGGCAAGGTGTCTTCTCCATTTTCTGTAGATCTTGGCAACTGGTCTGACTTCAGCATTCTTTAGTTTCCATTAACGTAATAAATAATGTCTTTTAGTAAAGCTGGGCCTAGCACCAGCTCTTGTAATACTCCTTATGTTCATCTTCCCTTCCAAACTGGAGCATTGCCATTATCATTAACCTTGATTTATGGTCCCCTGTCTGCTTGCCAGCCTACTTGAAAGTGTAGTTTTCCTACTCCTTTTTAATTCATTTCTGAAATGAGACTCGGTGCCATGCTATTATAAAGTCCAGATTCAGCAAATATTCCAAATTCCTATTGTGTATTAATCCTGCCACTCCATTCCACCAGAGCTGTCACTTCGAGGAGAACACAAAGCCCAAGGAGTGTTAAGAATGAGCATTCCCAGCACAGCAAGAATAAGGAAAAATGTCTGACAGGTTGAAGAGATGACTCTGGATTTCAGGAATAGTCATACCCCTTCTCAGTACAGCAGTACAGACATTCTGTTTTATCATTATGTGAAAGAACCAGCATGGAATTGTCTTTATTCATTTTCCTCAAGCATTCATACACATGGGCTCCATTCATCTGCATTATTAGAAAAATAGTTCATTTCTATTGTTATTTGTGTTCTAAATACTTTCAGGAAAGTTGGCATTCTGAGGGGGAATTAGCTTAGTATGGTCATCCTTGATGTATTCGAGACAGTCCTATTGTATTTTAAGGACGAAAATGTTTTTTTAAAATAGTGTTTGTTCTCAGAAGTCTCACTGTAATCATCAGTCACAGAAGTAGTTAATTTTCTGCATTGAAAGTTCATTTCTCCTTGATTTCTTTCCACCTTTGTCTGTACTGATAAGAGGAGTGGAGGCAACTGAAAATCTGATTCATACAGGCAAGAATTCTGAATCTCAATAAGGAAAAGCCTCCTCTGCAGTGGGGCAAACAATCCATTACCCTACGAAAGAGCATCTGAAGAGTATTGCAGGGGCAGAAATTATTTCCATCAAATGCAATTAGAAATTTCTCATAATTTCTTAATGACAACAGAGTAACAATAAATTGTAAGAGTAACAATAAATTATCTAGCAAACCTTTTATTTAATGGTATTAATTTTTTCTTTGCTTTGTTACACAGGATAAGCGGAGTAACAGACTTTTAGGTGGTGTAAAATACAGTCTACAACTTCTTCAGGAAGGAAAATAATTGTCAGCAAAGGTTGGGGCTGGAGAGTTTGTTCATTTTCTAACTCTGATTCAGCAGAATAAACCCCCAAACTGGCAAGAAGTAAAGAGCAACAGTCTCAGTTGCTAACCCCTAGTTTCCATCTCCCTCCAGGGCATCTCAAGCTCAAAATCTCTTCAGACACCCTCTGATCCAATAAACTGATGCTTCTGCTGTGACCTTGTAGCTGGTACTTACAGCTGTCTCTGTTCCGTAAGATAACAGAAGCAATATAGGAGCCTGAGGCAGACAAAATAAATTCTTAGAAAGCAACCAAAATTGTTACACAAAAACATAAGGTGGAGAGGGAAGATGTACATGAGAGAAGACATTAGGAATTCCTGAGAGGGTTGGGGATTAGCTAAAATTGGTAAAACAACTTTTTATGGGTTTTTTGGGCCTGGGGCAAGGAGAGGTGGAAGGGTATCTCGGCTGATCATGAAGTGTAAAGAGGAAGTCATGGTAGCTATGAAAGTTGGGTTACAATTATGGGCATTTCAAGACATTTAATTCTCTTCTCTCCATGTTTGTTTGTTTGGGCTTTTTCGGGGTTTTTTTTGAGAATTCTAGATGCAAAGAAAAAAGGAGACAGAAAGAACCAACTTTCTCTGCCAACCAAACCCATTTTGATCCCTGACATTTTATTCCATTCTCCATTTCTTGCCTACCACAAATTCAACATAAACTTTGGAAGACATTAGTGCACCTATGTGTCTGAAACAACTGTGCTCTTTCTTCTTTGTTTTAATCCCTTTAACAGCTGCTTTCCAGCAACTGAGAAAGAATTTAGGTCTGCTAGATGTTAATTATTACACTGCTCGCCTACTCCCCGCTCCATACGTACACCCTGATCCTGTTCTCCTTCATCATAATAACATGACAAACTGCACTACATGGGTAGCATTACAGTAAAAATATTTCTACACACAGAGGTCCTTATCTAGTTATTGCTCAATACTCTCTCAGGGAACCTTGACTTCAGTGGGAGCAGAGATTTCAGGTCATGAACTGCAGAGCACAGGAACTCCCACGGAAATTTTATGTAGCAGATCAAGGTAGTGAAGCCCTGCCAACAAGCTCTTGTGGGAATACTGACACCACAACTGAAAAGTGTTGACTTCTCCCTCCGCTTAGGATATACTGCGAGATCAGAACCTACATTTATATATCAGCCTAAGGCTGTAAAGCCTTTCATGATGCTTCAAGTTTGATAAAAACATGTTTGTTACTGTTTTAATATTACTTTTAGCATGATCTTATTTATAGACCTAATAGTAGATTTAAGATCTCCTATAGGTGGAGTTGGTAGCACTGCCTACTATTAAACTTTACTAACACTTCCACTTACAAGGCTCCGTATTTAACAGCTTATAGCTTTGCCAGACCTGAATGGTTTGGGCTGTAATTTTGCATGTTGCTCAGAAAATATAGCCTTCGGCTGGATTTTACTGGCAAGTATCAGCCAAAATTGCGCAACTGTTCAGCTTTCTTCAAGAACAAAACTGAGAAAATTAAATATTTTTATGTTAAAAGTACACAGACATTTTCTTGGAGAAGCTGCAAGCCTATGCTACAAGACATGTTGGAAACACAGTGAAAATTATGTTTTCTTGCATGAAACATGCTTTCACTGCTTTCCACCAAATCTAGACAAAGTTTTATGAGATAAACTTCTATGACATCATAGATTAAATGGGCTCAGCAGGAACAGCTTCTGTTTTAAGAGCTAGACAGCACCAGTTCTGTCCTCACTGAACAGTCTTAATCTTTTCACGTCTCCTGTAATGCTGGTCTTTCAGAGTTGGAAATAGGGCATCTTCCCGATTCCCTCTCTTTGGGGGCAGACTTCTTGGTATAGAATCTAGGCAATAAAAATTAAGCTGAAACATGAACTTGAATGGGAGGAAGCATAGAGGAGAAATGGTCTGCTGAGAGTTGGAGAGGGGGAAAAGACAGACCAGTGGAGGGAATGGCACTCTGAAAATGAGTGAACGAAGATTTAAATCTTTGCTGGAGGATAGAAAGTGGGCCTGGGTGAATTACTTGGATTAAGAGGCCCAGAATAATCAGTGCAGTCATAGGAACATGTTGGAGGAGGTGAGACATGAAGTGAGAAGTTGAGAGTCGTAACATATTTGTTTTAGCCTGCAATTGATACCCAGCTTCCTAAGCCTCATCCTTTGCTGTTGCCAGATAGTAGCTGTGAAACCCATTGGTGATCTATAATGCAGTTTTCTTCTTCACAGCTGGTCTCTATATATTATGTCAATTTATTTCTGCTATAAATTATTTAACTGCTTGACAGCACCCTGCTGTGCTCAGCAATGGTATATGATGAAATACCTCTATTTCTTTTACAAGAAATAGGAAATCAGGCCTGGTCAGAAATGGGTACTGTGGTTTATGATGACACTGCCCTCTAAGCCCAAAATTTGGTTTCTTCTGGTGGCTTTAACTGTACCAATGGCTCCATCATCCCTAAATGGAGAGCCTAAAAATGTCTATACCATATTTAGCTTGAATTCTGGTGCAGCTTTGGTGAAAATTGCTCAGACCTGACCAATGTTGCACTTCCACGACAAAGAGCGTTCGCACAATCCAGTCACCTAAGTCATAATTACAGCAATCTCCAGCTAGGACATGGCCTAAAATACAACGAAAGAATTTGAATACTCCATAGCCTAAAAATTATTATTTTTGTAGGAAAATGATAAATAGGGAGGTCTTTGTTAATTTATTTGGTACTCTGATGATACAGTGGGCTTGTGGAAAATGCTGATTGTTATCAATGGAAGGAAAATGCTTGTGCTCAAAGAATTATTTCTGATTTTAATCTCTAAATTTGCCTGTGATGTTTTAAAAGATTTTGCATGCACTGACACATACAATTCCCTAAAATATGAAATGTTTCTCATGTATTATTTTTTTCATCATGCTAGATTTCCTTATTTCAGTTCCTGATCTAAGAAATTTTATTCTGGATACCAGAGTTTGGCCTATAATTCAGTTCAGTGTTCAGTTTATTTTTGAAACCAAAGTAGAAAATGACAAACCATTCTGGATACTTTTTCTGAGTTTGGTACACTAAACCAAAAAACCGCAGAGATCTGTTTGTGGTTGGAAAAACCTAAGGTGCTATTTCACCTACAGTTGAGGTTAGGAAGAGTCAATCACTTTTTTTTCCAGTTTGGCTTGGCCTCTGACTTTGTACAGTCACTCTGTCACACCAGTGCCAGAAAAGCTTTCCTTTTCATTCAGCATCAAACACCAAAAACTCAGCTCCATGGAATTAAATTCTTCCTCTTGCTTACAGCAGAAAGGTTAAAGCTTACTCAAGCTAAAGCAGGGTATATTTTGTCTTTGTTCTCCCAGGCTTCCTAGTGCAAGGCTCAACAGAAAGGTGACTTTCTAGAATTCTGATCAAGCACTGTTGGTTTAGGATTTTCTCAGAAAATCTTTCTGAAATGGAGGAAATCTGAGGATATCAATTTTCAGAGGAGGAAATAATTCACAAACTTAGGAGTCCCAGGCTGCATCTTAAAGCAGTACTAGGTATCTGAGGGGCAGTGGTTTTGCAGTAAGGCTGTAGGCCAGACTGAGGAGATCTGGATTCAGTCCTTGGTTTAAATAGTGTAGATTTAGGCAAGTCACTGACAACTACAGCCGGTGAAGAACTTAGACAATGAACAGAGGACTTTGGTAGAACAAAGGTACCAATGCCCAAACGTCTCAGGCTAGATGCTTCCTGCCCTGTGCCTGTCTGGGACACAGGCAGAAGCCATTCCTCCAGCTTTGCCCAAAGAGGTCCCCTTTAGAAAGATTCCCAGTCTTCAAGAAGACAGAATACCCTTTGCGTGTGTAGTAGAAGTTTTCCTCCCATATTCTCTTCAAAGAACTTTCAGTGCAGAATTTATCTGTGCTAGAATGGACCAAAACACAAGACTCCCTCCTCCACATCAGCCACAAGTTGTGTACTCCTTCTGGCTTTGTTCCCTGTTGGACCTTGGATTCCTGTTGGCTTAGTGGAGAGAGAGAGAGCTCCAGTTCTCCCCAGCCCAGGCCAGGAGGCCAGAGCACTGGTATCTGGCGTGAACAGCATGGCTGAATGCCCCTCATTCGGTGCCTGTCTGGATCAAATCCTTCCCTGGTAAGAGCCTGAAGCATAAGACTCATAATACCAGAGAACCACTTTTGTCTTGAGGAGTACTGTTTTTAAAGAAAAGCATAAAGCATTATTCTTTCAAAAACCAGACGTAAATCTCTAGCCACAGAAGACCCTCTAAACTCTAAAATGTATGGATACATCATTCTGCAGGCTTGAATCCAAGTCTATGCTCTGGAGAGGGATAGTATTCATAACACATAAAAACCCCATTCTTAGTTTTTCCTATTGGTTAGCATTAAGCTTCTCCTTGCTTAATACATGTGCTATGTATTTTCCAAGATGTCCAATTCTCCCCCTGCTCTTCAAAGGGATCCTATGTACTTTCATACACACTTATTCTTTGCACTCAGAGGGTCAATGAATTAAAAATGCTGGTGCATCACAATTCTTGTAGGAAAACAACCTATGGGCTGCATCTATATAATTAAATTTCTTGTCTGTGTGTGTAACAAAATTCAGTATCTCAATTTACTCGGCCGATTTAAAACATCCAGAGACCAAAAACTTACTCTCAAAATAGAAAAACAATTTATAGTGTGACAAGCAGAATGTTTACAAAACAAATTACAGAATCAAAACACTGATTTTTTGGGTACAGAAATGGAGACATAAAGGCTCTATATAGCAGAGTCACAGCAAACCACTGGCCAGAACACTGCACTTGGTGATTCCAAATTAATACTCTTTCATCCAGCCACTGTAGCCACTCAGCATACCCTGATGAAATCTGTGCAACTGATTTGCCAGTATAAGAACCAGCTCAATCTATACTCACTTCTCCTTAGTGTGAATGGGATTACAGAGACAAATACTATCACACACATCAACATTTTCCAGTTATTGTCCTAAGTGTTGCAAATGCCTTACCACAAGAAACGAAATTTCTATTAGGACTCCCTCAACCACATCAGTTATCACTGAATGATAGAAGGATATAACCTGAATCTTAAATCCCCTAAGTCATAGGGGACTATTTTGCTGGTAGAATAATTACAAGGATTATGTATCACTGATTTTTTGCCCTTTTCTGACCCTATTTAAGATGTTACTGGCTACTCAAAAGTGCAGAATACTTTGCTAAAAAGACCTTTGCTCTTTCTATGCCATCTAAAGTCTGTTATCGACCTGTTGGCTATAAGGAAATGCTAAAACATTTGGAATTGTTCAGCCTGGAAAAGAGGAGGCTTCGGGAGACCTAGTTGTGCCCTTCCATTACCTGAAGGGAGCCCACAAGGAAGACTGAGAGAGATTACTTACACGAGCTTGCAGTGACAGGACCAGGGATTGGCTTTAAGCTGCAGTAGAGTAGGTTGAGTTTAAATGTTTGGAAGAGACCTCACTGTGAGGGTGGTGAGACACTGGAACATGTTGCCCAGAGAAGTCGTGTATGCACCATTCCTGGAAGTGTTTAAGGACTGTTTAGATGGGGCTTTGAGCAACCTAATCTAGTGAAAGGCAATCACTGTCTGTGGCAGGGGGGTTGGAAATAGATGGTCTTTATGGTCCCTTCCAACTCAAGTCATTCTATGATTCATTCTATGACCTGGCTTTTTGTTCTAAAAACCAACAGATTACCCACTGCCACCAAATCCATTTGTATCACAATCTTTAATCTCATACTATCAAGAAAGTTATATGTTCCAAAATATGAAATCTTAATCATATGGAACAAGAAAGAAAAGGAGGCTTAGACATTTAAGAAGGCTACGTACTTTTGGGCTGTCATCAGCTTCAACCTACTACATTGTTGGTTGTTCTGGGTTGTCTTCAAATCTCTACTTCAAAACTTCAGTAATAACACCACTTAGACATATTTCAAGAATTTATATCTAATATATGTCATGCTAATAAATGTCATTAATAAGTATCCAGGTAAAAAATTAGAATAGCATCACACATTTGAGTTATACAAGTTCAAAACAATTGCATTTTTACACAATAGAGAATTACAGGAAGACAAAAAAAAGGTGTCTAATACTTTTAAAACAGTGACACAACATTTATTTCACCTTCAATACTTTGAAAGGGAAATAACACCACTTCAGTTCTGAATATACTGTTTATGAAAAACTATGAACACAACAAAATCTGTCAGGTTCTCTTGCATTATTTTCATCTTTCTGTGCTTGTACTGTTTATTCACCCGTTGGTTTCTCTCTCCCTGACTCAGACATGCATCATCACTATTTCTGGGAAAATATTATTGACATTTTGTCCTTGGGTGTCTGTCACTTGTGGGGGGGGGCAGGGTGAGACTATCTAATGCATGGAATGTAGGTCATAAAAAGCTGAGGGCACTCAAGATGTTTTTGAACCAGAAAACAGACTTTACTGGAATGGGAAAATAAGAAATTAGACGGCTTCATGTGATTTAATTTTAGATGCTTCACTGAAACACCACAGCTGCTCTGCTGGTAACATCTTTTCTGGAGACAATGAGCTGAGTGTTCTAACAATGGCTTAGTGCTGGTAGGCAAACTGGGAAAAAGTCAGCAATTAATTAGAATTCATTTTTTCCCTCTGCAGAAATATTGAGGAACTCAACTTTCCTCTCCTTCGATTCAGCTTGTGTATGCACAGAAACTGCAAGGTACATGCTACAGCTTAGACACTACCTCACCACCTCCAGCCCCATCCAAGGCAATTCGTAAAGAGCACTTCACATTACTGACAAAGGAATTTGGGACAGTTGGAAAGTGCTTCACAAGTTTTTTCCATTCCAATTCTTCATTCTGGGCGGTCCTTACCAGACCCTGCTCTGGGTTTTGGCTCTTCTCTACCCAAAGCTGGCCAGAATAATTTCAGTTATATAACATTTGCCAGACACTCCTCTATTCTTCAGACTGTTTCTTTTCACTACATTACCCTGGATTTCCAATTTTCCTAATAGCATTTTCCCTCCTTCCTGCTTTATCAAATTCTCTCTTTGGTTGTCATTATCTCTGTAGGAATCTCTACAAATATTTTAAATTTTTTCATATCCCCAACTCCTACTTCAGAACTCTAAAGTTAATGCATAATGCTGCTCTCTCCCCAGTCACACTTGAGTGGGTACCCAATAACAGTTTCAAAGGGAGGTATTCATATCTCAGCCATTGTAATCTTTCTTAGGAAGCTCTCATTTCCCATAGAGTCAGTGGAGAATGCTGCTTTTTGTAACTTTCATACAGGTGCTAGGCATAGGGAATATCCTTAAACAATCCTAAATGTGTGACACTGATGCTTTAGAAGCATTAATGTAGGAAACATAATTTTCTTCTAGGAAAGTAGAAACCTCTCTTTTATGGTTCTGTGTTCCATCTAAATTTTTGAGGAACAAGGAGGAGTGACAACTTGCAGGGCATAAAACCATTGCTGTTGATCTGTGTTATTTGTCCTTTTGATGTTCTGCTCCCCTCCCTCTGCCCTTACCCAGTGCCATGTGACAAGCAGGTGTTGGTTGTAGCCTGGGCACAATTTTGAACCCACATCTCACTCATGCCCTGAAGCTGGCCCTGCGTGTTTAATTTCTAATGGTAGCCAGGTGGTTACTGAGTATTTTGAAGACTACTGACCCTAGTGATTTCCAAACCAATGTTTATGCAAATGGAAGGCACAGGATGTTTAATGTCTGTCTGCTACACTTCTACTGCGGCCACCAGAAACCATGCAATCCTCTATCATTATTTAATAGCTCATTTGAGAATAGCAGAATGATTCCCCTTTCAACAGCTGTTGTCCAGAAAATGCAAGAATACATGACTTCAGTCACCTATTGACAGCTTACAAGAAAGTAAGTTTAAAAGGTCTTTGTGAGGTTGGAAATTTCTGATTGCAGAAGCCCAATCTTAAATGAAGCACCGTAAAACACTACTAGGGAATAAAAGACATTCTTTCAGAGTTACAGACAAATGCACATTGCAAGTAATTTCTCAGTAAAAGTGAGCCTACTAGGAATCCTCAGCTTTGTCTGCAAATGTAATAATGTCCAGAGAGGAAGTAATGTTGGAGATAAATGATGCACAAAGATCTCTGCGGTGACAATAAGAAAAAAGATACCATTTGAAAATATATGATCTTACTCCATCTGATTTTTAACAACACTGGGAAAGGATTAAGAAGAATAAATTTTAAAATACCAGTTCAGATGTACATATGTTGTAGTAGATCTAATTAGCCCTTCTAAAGACTTGTAGGAACAGTTGCAAAGGGTAGATCAGATCAGGATGTTAGCAAAAAGGAGAAAACAAATTTGCATATAAAGATGTCACTTGAGAATAACGTATTCAAGGCCCAGACATTCTGGATTTTCCTGTAATACCCAAGGCATAAGACAAGAAAATGTACTAAAATGTCATTCAGTCCAAGAGAAAAAATTTGGATGGGTGTACTGGTTGAACATAATAGAGCTCCAGATATGAGTGAGGCTGTCAGGATAAGTTTTCCTGAGTAGTTAATTCACAGAGAAGGAGAATTCAGAGGTAAAGCAATTAGGAATGCCTGCACCAAATTGGAGAGACAAGGTAAATCAGATGTTTAAATTACTGACATGGCTGTATTTCATGTGTGTTTTATCACTCGGTTTACTATCAATAAGTAAATGAAATGATTAAGGACAACACAGAATGCAAAATAAACCTTTATTAAAGAAATCCAACAACTTTAAATCAAATTCAGCTAAGGCTTAATACTGAAAAGTATCAGACTGTTAACTTCTGTCCCAGTTGTTCAGTTAGAGCCTGAACTGCAATGTTTGAAAATTAACAGACTCCCACAGGAACACAGAATTTCAAAATACAGTGCTGTTGCATGTCTTTTTCCACTTGATCTACCTGATATAAAACTAGTAGAATAAAGGCAGATTGCAAATGAGTTTGAATCCTAAAAATCTGGATATGTTATTAAATGCAGACAATAAGCAGTAGTAAGCACATGGGGAAAATTCTACACTTCAAGCCATGATTTTTCTTTTCAATAACATTTTTGCAGCTCTGCTCTTTCTATAAACTGAGACTCCTCAAGTTCCGTCTGCCCCTTCTGCAATTCTCTGATGATACAGTCTGCAAACAGGCTAAGTACCAAAGCCCTCAAATATACATACCAGTCCTTCAAACCCTTTGAAAGCCAAGCCTCTTTCAGCTTTTCCCTTGACAAGAACTAGTAGGACACACTAGCTGCTCAGACCTGAAAAAGGGCTTTTTGAAGCAAAACATATGAGTATAGCAAATATTCAAAGTGAGACTGCAACACATACTGACCACCTGAAAATTAAGGATTAATCAGAGCTGTGACACCTATAGTGGTATTTGCGTTATATAGATGATGTTAGCAATTGGCAGTGTCTTGGTTTAAACAATAAATCAGCCATCTCTTTGACTTTGCTCACTATCAGGTGACCTAGTTAAAGAAAACAAGTGCCTGCAAGACTAACAAATTCTCAAATTGATGAGGTTTACATTTAAAACCAAATCATGGCAGATTTTGCCACACCGTAGATAACTTGCATACCTGCTAATGGCATATGTCATTCCTTGACAGTTTCAGTTTATTATACTCTCTCCTCTGATAAAAATAAGAACAGATTTTCAAAGCTGTATCTCTAGAAACTTTCTGCTTTCAAATGGTTTAATTTGTGAAAGAAACAGAAACCTGCTTTCCACTGGAGAGGAAGGCAGGTGGGATGGTAGTATACGTATGGATCTCTAGAAAAGACAGGAAAAGCAAAGTCTTGCCTGGTCAGTATTGCAGTTGCTCTCCATTTTTACATTTTTCCTCCATAATAAGGCTGAAAGCCACTGAGAAGATTTCTCCCTGGCTGCCTGCTCTATCTGTGCTAGGGAATGAATACAATCACCAGAGCAGAAAGATTGGACACAGCTCTCATGCTGATACTAATGAGGTTCCTGGTATAATTTCCATACCCCCTCTAAGCTGATGCTATAAATAACAATCAATGCAACCTTACATGGGTAAGTCATGATAAAGTTTCTGATGGTGCCAACATATCCTATTTCTCTGCTTGCCAGCTGCTTTCAATAAAGTGACTTCCATCATATGGAGTTGTGTTTGCATTACCCTCCTCTGCCTGAGCTGCTTACAGTGATGGTCAAACTTTTTCCCCTGTCTTGCCCTTTTGCCTCTGTATAAAAAGTAGGCTCATTATTCTCTGGAGCCACCCACAAAGAAGAAAGGATGTGTATATACCACCTCTTTCTGAAAGCATTTCACATTGATTTAAGACTTTCTTCCATTCAGGGCTCCCTTGCACTGCTCTTAGTGAAAGCTCTCTAAAAATGGCCAGTAACTAAGGACAATTAAAAAGAAAGTTGAATGGAAGGAAAAGAGCTCTAAAGCTGACAATAACACAGGGACCTTTTGTCCTAGTCTTATCACAGCTGCGTTGATATTGGATAGATGCAGAGATGGAGCTGTAGATTGAAGTTTGGATGTCTCTCAGGACTGATGGCCCTTGAGGAGAAGCATTTCAATATTGTAATACTAGAACCCAGTATCTAATCTCAGTTAAGACTTATTTCAGATAGCTTCTCAGACCCCAGTTCTCATAATCCAATCTGGTTTTTGGGTTTTTCCCTTGGGGCAGGAATCATACAGAACTCACAGGACACTGAGTAAGAAAATCCAGTTTTCCCAATTCTTATTTCCAGTGCAATTAGGTAATGTATTGGTTGTCGTTCAGGAGAGGGATCTGTTCAGAGCTTAAAGGTCAACTGGTCTGAATGGAACTAAATTCTTATCCTGTGTGGAAAGGAAGAAATAGAAGATATGAAAAAAAAACAACCAATCAACCAACCAACCAACCAAAAAAACCCAAACCTTTCCATAGTGTTCAAGTTCCAGTAAGTACAAAAGTGAAGCAATTGCTGTCCCTTCTTCCTCTTAATGAGTAAGTACATGGCTGAGTGCAGCACATCTGCTGGATGGGATATTCTGACAGACACTGCTCAGAGCCCACACTGGGATAAGGCCTTCAACAGATCAAGGAAGCTGAGGTGGAGAAGAGAGTTTGCATGCAACCATAGGACTGACCCCAGAACTGCTCAGTCCATGACTACCCACGTTCACTGACTTCTTCTGTGGCTCCACTGTTGCACTCCGGCCTGTTAGAAAATTTCACAGATGAAGTCTTTTACTATTGATGAGGGAGAAGTAGTAAAAAAATGTGTATTCCCACACTCTTGCTTGTGCATTTAGCCATATGCCAGGCAGGCAAAAAATCTCGGACTAAATTCTCAAGGCTTTTGGGAAATCTATCAAACCACAAACCCAGGCTAAGTCAGAGTGAGTGTGTGAGTCAATGCACTTATTTAGAGTTCAGCAGAGGCTGGGCTACAGGCTGTGCACACAGAGAGGAGTCAGTTGTGATGCCTTAGGTTTTAACTTTTGTATTTCTCAAGTTCTGGATCACCCAGTGTGTAACTCTGAAGTTTCTTGTAGCTCGTTAACCGCTCTCCTAGGCCAGATGGACACAACAAAGCTTCTCTGAGCTTGCCATTCAAGGACACTCAGACTGTCCCAGGCCTGAAGCTGTAAACTAGGACCGCAAGAGAGGTAGAGAAGTTGAAGAAATTACATCGTTAGCTAAAGTTTTAACTGGTGAATTTAAGCTGATATGTAAACAGACCAAACCTATAAAAGTGTGAAAAATTCGTGACTATTGTCCATCTTGGGGTCCATTTCGGAAGTAGCCTCTGGCTCCCCAAGGTGTTCTTTTGAAGGCCCTTCAAATAAACACCTACCTTTATTCCCTTACTTTTGTCTAGTCTCTGTTCTTTAGGTAGCCACCTCAAGGCATCAGTTGTTGCTCTGAGGCAGTTCCAGTCTGCAGCAGGACAGGAGACCCCATTCACTGTGGTACATGCAGCAGTAAATGTTTGGTTTTCTAAAGGGAATTTGAATTCATTTATGCCCCAGAAAGGAAAATCCTAATAATAGTCTTATCAGAACTATGTCTACTTTATTTGGAACTGGAAAGTAGGGTTGTAAAGGTTATTTTCTGAGATCTGATAACTCTTTAAGAAAGGATAGAATTTTATTACATACTATTGAAGATGGATTTAAGCTATTCTATTGGAGTCTTCTTAAACTTCCATTATTGGTCATACTACCTTCTGTATCACCATAAATGGATTTAGAAAAGTAACTGGAGAAAGATCTGATCTAATTGCAGAAGTAAGTACAGGCTCAAGATTCAAGGCTATGATGTTATGGGTTACTTTTTCAGTTTTCAGCCAAAGATTTTAAAAAGCATTCTTGTAAAAGGCCACCACTAATTGGAAGATTCTGCCAGAGGAACAAAATATCTGCTGTAACAAAACAGCTGCCACAATTTGTAGAGTTAAAAAGAGATATCTGTTTCATATTCAATTCCCGTTTGAACAATATGATAATGTTGCAAGAATTGTCATAAGAATAATTTCATTGTATATCAAAAAATGTGTCTCCAGGCTATAAGAGGCAAGGGGCAACACTGAAGTCGAGTGTTTCTATCAGTACATCCAGCTCCAAAATAAATATTATGAAACTGGCTTTGGTGTGATTAAATTTTATCTTACTGCTGCATCAGTATTGAAAATATGATTTTGTTAGTTCTGTATTTATACATCAGAGGTAGACTGACAAACTCTCACAATATTAGAGACTGGGACAAGACTTTTCTATTGCATCTTATTATAATTATATACTGGATCTGGTATTTTGAATTGAAGGTTATTATTTTGATTCTTGAGATACCCCTCCATTAACCTAAGAAAAAAGTAATATGACATCTAGGCTGTTTCTGTGGGACTGTATGCCCTGTTTTCTCTTTCAAGTAATTACAGTTGTGACTGTATTTCTCACTTCAACAGCAGCATTGGCCCTCTATTTAGTCTAAAAGTCTTCACCATTTAGTAAATGCCAATCCCCCTGTACTCAGCACTGGTGAGGTTGAGGTCACACCTCACGTCCTATGTTCAGTTTTGGGCCCCTCACAACAAGAAAGACACTGAGGGGCTGGAGCAAGCCCAGAGAAGGGCAATGGAGCTGGGGAAGGGTCTGGAGCATGAGTCTAGTGAGGAGCAGCTGAGGGAGCTGGGGGGGTTCAGCCTGGAGAAAAGAAGGCTCAGGAGGGACCTTATCACTCACTACAACCATCTGAAAGGAGGCAGTAGCCAGGAAGGTTCCGCCCCTTCTCCCACATAACCAGTTACAGGATGAGAGGAAACAGCCTTAAGTCATGCCAGGGAACGTTTAGATTGTATATTAGGAAAAATTTCATCATGGAAAGGGTTATCAAGCCCTGGAGCTGGCTGCCCAGGGAAGTGGTGGAGTCACCATCCCCAGAGGCATTTAGAAAAAAATGCAGATGTGACACTCATGACCTTGGCAGTGTGGGATTAGTGGTTGGACTCAGTGATCTTGGAGGACTTTTCCAACCTTAGTGATTCTTTGATTCTATGATTAAAATTCAGGATACACCTAAGCCGTTCTGAAATTTATCCTGATCAGGGCAAAACTTTGGTTTGAGGACAATATTTTCTTAGACATTAAACTTACTCTGTTTTATTTAGCTAAAAAGTACAAACCATTACACAATCCTATTATTTTTACCAACTGTATTCATTCCTTGAGAAGAACATTAGAAAATAACACCCAGTGACTGCATAGCCATATTTTTATTTATTACCACAATAAGGTCAAGTCAGGTAAGGGCAGAATGGAAAAAGACATAAAATAGAATAGGATAGGCCAAGCCAGGCCAGGCAGGGCCACAACTCCTCCATTTGGTTTGATGTACCTGTAATTTGATTCTTGCAATGTTTCAAAGGGATCTGAACACTTCTAGCTTTGTTTCTTCAGAAGGAGTCAACTTAGTAATTTATACAAATCCTAAAACTGGCGGTATATTTTCCAGCTAGCCACTTGGCTCAAATCCAGGTTACTCCTTCACATAAAATTATAGCTATTTCATGACAGATGCAAAAACACTTTGTTGCTCTTAGACCAGATCTCAAGAGCTTGTAACTTACCAAAATGACTAGTGTTTGTACTTGCAACAAATATGGAAGGGATTGACTGGTGTCTGGATTTACTCCTTGCCTTTTTCATGTTGCTTCTCAGTTCACAACTGAAAATAAAGTCCATCAGTATTTATCAGATAATAGGGGTTTTTTCACCAAAGAAAAAAAGTTTATTTTTAGGAAAATACTGTTTTCCTTCCTATTAAGAAATTTTCTTATTTACCTACATTTCATGGTAATCTAATGAATAAATCTTGCCTCACTATATTGCCCTCCTGTGATGTACAATATTTAATATAGGTAATAAGAATGTAGCTATTCTTGCTAAAAATTTAGAATTTCTTAGATTTTTCTGTTTGTAAATCTTACCTTTCTTTGCCTGATGCTTCCCCAGTCTACTGCCTTTATTTGGAAGAGTCAATTTGGCAAAAAGGAAAGGGTTGGGATAGCAAAGCTAGAGGTTTGCCAACCTGACCTTAGTGGTGAAGCACAAAACACACAGCACTATTATGATCCCTAAAGGGTCTTCTGAAGTCTTTAGTAGTAGAAAGGCTGGATGATTTCTTTCATCTTGGGGTACCAAAGAAAATGGAATAAATCTTGTCTTCTATTTCCCCCCTCAAAACTGGCTTGCTCAGAAGCCTTGCCAGTATCAAAATAGCTGCCTGATGAGTTTATAGTGTATCAAGTGCAAAAATTACTTGCCTTATGTTAAAATCACCTGCTGCTATATTATTCCATGGAGAAAAATAGAGGGTATCAGCCATTCTGTGCATATTCTGCTTTGTAACAGATTTACAAAGAGGCTGACAGGTAACATGTAGTTAGCCACACCTTAAAACCCTCATCTGGTTTTCATATTCAAACATCCCAACAGCTCCCAGATATTTCAGACCTTCCAGAACCAAACACATTGTTAATGCACAAAGATGTTTATGGGGATTCTTCCTGTTCCTGGTTGTTGTAATGCTGAGTTACTTTGTAGCCAGTTGATAATGGAGGCAGTCTTCAAAAAAACCTCACCCTTTCAGACAAATGTTTGCTGTGGTTGTGCAGGTAAGGTCTGTCAACACAGGCACAATTCTTGCATTCGGGGTTTTTTCCTCCAATCCCTATAAAAATTGAAGAGCATCCTTGTGTTTGAATTTCTCTGAGTTTTGACTCAAGCACCAGTCATTTCCTCTCAGAAGGTATAAGCAAGTGGAAGGTCTTCTGGCAAGGTGGGATTTATCTTGTTTGACATACTAGCTTTGAGTTTTTCCTATGATATGAAGTGTGGCCCTAATTTATGAAGGATAAAGAAGAAACTATCTAAGGGATACTTCAATTTTTTATTTACTATTCTGTCTTTAAATTTTAAGAACCTTAATATCCTAAGAGAGTGTTTTAGTTGCGACTTGAAACACAAAGAAAACACATATAATATTTTAAAAAAACCAAAACCAAACCACCAGCACTGACTCTTTCTGATAATGGGGAAGCAGAGTTTGATTTAAACCCAGAAAAACAAAACATGTTGGAGAACAGAGGGTGACTTATCAGGATTAAAAATAATTAGAATATAAACTGTCAGCTGGAAAAATCAGCCCAAACTAAACTTTCAGATGCTTAGAGACAACACCCTGACTAATTGGGCATGCTGTCTTTACCCTGCTGAGACACTGAATTCAGACATCTATAAAAGCACATATTCACAGCCACGAGCTAAGGTTTCAGTGAAGAGACTGAATATCAGAGAGGAGCCAGTGTCCATTTAGACGTTTGTCTTCTTGCAGACCACACAGGCTCATTGAAACATGTTGTTTTAAACCACATAGAGGCAGTTTTTGCAATTTGATAGTGCAGTCTTATTTTCCTGAGCTTTCAGAATGCTTCATGTTAGCATTGCTACCAGTTACATTTAATAGATGCAGGAACTGAAGCAGAGGAGGAGTTAAACAACCAGTCCATCATCAATCATAGTCTGGAATAGATTTAAACTGCAACCCCTCTACTTTTCAAGTAAGTTGCAGAAAACTTGTTATCTGTATAAAGTCAGGGCTTATTTACCACAGCCACCTCCTCCCTCGCCCTCTTCCTGCCACATGATTCTCATTCCTGTGAGATTCTCATTCCTGGTCAGATTTTTTTCATGTCTGCTAGCCACAAAATTAATCTGTGATTTCCCTGGTGAATACTTCTACAATTTTTATGTTCTCTTTTATGTTAATTTCTAATTTTTGTGACTTATGCTTGTATAGACTGCATATGCACACACAACATGAATGCATTGTGTATATGTTATGGTGTATATAACCTGGGGCTCATCAGAAGTGTGTGCTGTGTCTTCATCTCTCATAAGATCAGGGCTGCTATGGACTTGCTATCGATGGCAGATGAAACACATGCTGGACTGGCAAATTGTGATTACTCACTTGCAGAGATTTGGAGGGACTTTTTAATATTTGAAACATGAGAATTCCAGCATGGACCAGATTTCAGTGTTCACCAATATATTAATCAAGTGTTCAACTTCAAGCATGTGTTTTCCTTCCCAGATTTTAGGATCAAGCCCTAGGTTTCTACGGTGTACTTGTGCTGGACCCAAAGACAGGTTATTGTTAAGCAGACACAGCTCCCATGCCTGGAACTGATAAGCAGATGAGTATTGATTTCAGGGATAGCTAATCTACCTGTTTTCTCTTTCAGGATTTTAGTTACCTTTCATTGTCAATCATTCTCCTGTTTTGAATGAGCCAACATGGAGTTTACCAAGGCTCTTGAGACTAAGCATGGAAAATGAGCAGAGTTATTTTGATTCATTGTTGTAACAGACTATAAACTTCTCCTCTGTTTTTAGAAACATTTACCATAGCAGCTGAAAAATGATTTTTCAAAATACTATTGCTACAGCCGTGGGATTAGGTCTTGGGTTTAACCCAGAACATCCTCTGCCACTAACACCCCCTTTTCCAATTCTCCTAATCTCTGCACACACACAAAAGAAAGTTAAACGACCTACAGTGACTGGGTTTTTCTTTTCTGCTTTTAGGGGAACATGTCAATCTAAACCAAACCCACCCTGAGTAGCACGTTACAATCAATATGATTATTTGCTAAAGCTGGCACAATTAGAGGAGGGGAATTATCAGTGAGAGTGAGCTGAGTATTTTTTTGGTTCTAACAGCAGAAAGACTTCTGCTACACATCACTAAGGAGTTAGCCTTAATTTCATGCAGACCTTTCCTACTTTGTATAAATTGAAAAGCTGGACATGAAGTAGTTTCTCAAAATGGTGTGATTTTAGTTTAAGATGCTTAATATGGAGCAAACCCGCATTTTTTAAATTATTAATATATAGCTGCCACTAAAAATTGGAAAAATTTCCTTCTTCTTACCTTCTTCTGGGTACTCTGTGTGCCCTGTGATGTAAATTATTTTATTTTCTTTTTGTCTGAGCTGCTGATGTTTTTGTAGGGAGATAAATGAATCTCAAAATGTGCCTCTGTAATTAGATGCATCGAGATGAACTTGAGGGAAGTCTTTGCTCCAAGAAAGATGTTTGCATTCTGATGTTTTCTCCCCTAAATCAGGACACAAACCAGTGCTGTGGTGTTAGATACTGCCACACACATAAATTTTGCCTTATGGCCAGTCTCTAGGACATATAGTACCACACACAGCGAATCATGTAATCTATAAGGTATTCATGAAATACCACCTACATCTTCTAGAGAATCTGGACCTCAAATGCCATGGGAATGGGACTGTGTAAAGACACAGACAGTTAAATAAACCTCACATCATCCAACCACTCTGAACCGCAGGAAGAGCAAGCAGAGCTTCAGGCCATGATTGCTTTTCTCTTCTCCTTCATTTTCCTCCATGCTAGTAATGAAAGCAGGATGGTAAGGAGCTCATTTTTCAGTCTTTGACGTCCTCTTTCTTTTTTTTCTTTAAAAATAAAAAAGACCACAGAGGCTTGATTTCACAGAGGGTACATCTGTGACTGTAAGCTCATGCTGCGCATACAAAATGAAAATGTGCCAAGAGTTGTTCAAAATCTGAGATTTTTTTAACTGCTTAACGTGCTACTCACTGACCATCTGAATTTTAAGCATCTCTTTGAATTTACCCCCCAAACCTCATGGACCTTAATAAGATGATAACTGTAGCAATTTTTTTGCAAGTTAGAAGTAAAATGTAAACAGGAATCAGTTTTCAGGAGAAAAGAAAACTATATTTTATGCTGATTTATCACCTGCAGAATTATGTTCTCAGACAGATGGAGGTGGATATCAGCAAGCTGCGGGGGATGTAACTTCTGCCCAGATGTTGCAATTAACAACAATTGCTGCAAACTCTCACAGCCTTCACAGTTACATAAAGAAGCAAATGTATGCCTGGCCTGCAGCAGTCAGCAGAATTAGAGAAATATACCCAAATTCCATGGGAGGCCTTTGTTAGCTGACAAGCTAACTTTCAGGTATCTTTTCAGAGTCTCTATGCCTTAGTCTTTCATTCCAGAACCTGACTCCATGCCACTAGGGTTGTCAGCATTACCAATTCACTCTGTCAGGTAAAATTTCCTCAGTATGTTTAAAATAAATGTTGTGTTATGAAAACACTGCCCACTTAAAAGTTGTCTTAGACAAGGTTCACCCTTCTCTTAAGAAAATACTGATTTTATTTAATTACCTACCAGATTTAGGAGTAAAATAGTCTCAAAAGTAAGTTTTTCAAATATTGTTCCAATTAAAGGATAATTTGTAATGCCAACCAGTGAAAAATGTATAAAGATTACTATTTTTATTTTCAACACAAATATTAAGTTGTTTAAATGGCATAAATAAGCTGCAGAAAAGTTGCTTTATTTTAAATGGTAGTGGTGATATAGAGAAGTTTGCCAGACTGCCTTCAGAGGCTGCTTTTTCTCAATTTGCCAGAATTTACTCATATGTCCTTTTCTGCAGCCGATGTTACAGATGTGAAGCAAAAAACCAAATAAACAAGCAAACGAACCACACAAAAAATCCCCCAACCTAAAACAAAACAACCAACCTCCCCAAAGAACATTGCAGGTCCCTCATACCATGTCCAGTTTCTGGTTTTGGTTGTTTAGCCTCATACCAATAAGAGTAAAGGTATTGATCAGCAAGAGGTCATAACTTTTCCTTAAAAAATCTCAGAAGCACTCAGAAAATTTATTTCAAAAATAAACTCAACAAAAATGGAGACCATATGTACAGACATTTTTGGGGACAAAACATACAAAACAATGGTATATATTCATCATTGCACTTCTCATCACTTTCTCAGATTTTGCCCACTGATTTTCCTCTTCATACAACATCTGAGAGCCCCAAACTGCTGAGAAACTGCAAAAGGTTTTTCAAAACATCAGAACTCCCTTATCCTTCTGCAAAAATTTCTCTGCTTTTCCCTAAAAGGGGAATTTCACTGTAAGATTTATGGGCCAGAATGGCAATATTTAACCCCAGAGGAGTAACGTATTTCAGATGTTGAAGTCCTTCTGCAGAGGCACAACTGGCAGCTTTATGCCCTTAATGAGAGCAATGGCTCGTTTTCCAGCGGGCTGTACAGCTGGCGGTAGGTGACATGCATAACTTGCAGAGGCAAACAGAGCACTGGTGTGCAACCACAAGGACTACCAACATGATGGACTTCCAAGCTCGGATATTTTTATGCACATAAAAAAGGGTTTGAGGAGCATTTCTGCTGGTTGAGGTGTATTTTCCTATGTTCCTTGCATCTGGATTTATAGACAGGAAAGAAGCAGCTTTGGTGGTAAAACAGCTAAAAAAGCCAAGTGTAATTAATGCATTTCAAACACTGATCAGATAACTTTAGGTAGGTGGCTGTGATGGATGTGTCATGGGGGAGTGAGCTTAAGAGCTGAACAAGTCAGGAACCGACATTTTGCTGCCTTCAACTGAAAAAGCTACACCATGCTCTCGGGATTTGTACAGAGCGGTCATGTACATCATTTCGGGTTATCTGAGGCCTCTTCACAGGAAGGAGGCTTTATAGTAAACATTTTTAGGATACGACCTTTTGGACTTGTTTTGAACCTCTCCTTTCTGAGAAGAGGAAAGCTACTGTTTCCTTCTCTTGATGTTAAGGGGCATCTAGACAGGTAGCTCAGATGAAATGACCAGCGATCTATGGGACACCAACGCTGAGGGGACTTCTTGCTACAGAAGGACAGAGCAGTTGGCACTACTCTCGTAGTGCTGCACATCTTCTTGACCAACATAGAGGCCAGAAAATCATCATCAAAAGCATTAGCACTATACTCTCTAAGTTTGTGATCTCTCTTTGACATTTAGGATCCTACTGAGAAGACACTTGAAGGCCTTTTGTTTTCTCATTATGTGTTGGTTCAGTTGTTAGGGTTTGGTTGTGTTTTTTGGTTTTTCCCAAGCTGCCTCTGGGACTGCAAGCAGCAAATCATCATACCCTGCTATTTATAGCAATGGAGGTAAAAATCATTTCAAGAGTGGAGCACAACTTCAGATGGAGGCAATTGAGAGTCATTGAACTTAGCAGCTGCGCAGCTGCGTCACCAAAACCCTCACACTGCCCAATTATTTTCCTTGGCGACTGCTTCCTTTAAGAACTTGTTTTTTCCTGACTATGCCTCAGTTGGCTGTTTGTGAAGGCCTGGCTGGTGTTTGCTGAAGAAAGAAAGAGCAAGAAGTTGCTTCTGTTATTCTCCAGAGATCTTTATAGGGAAAATGCTGTTTAATATTGACATATTCTCACAGTCTCTGGGGGAGCTTTTTTTTGACAGAAAGGGAGGGGAAGAGGAAGGGGGGATGAGGGGGCACTGTCTGACCTTTCTCCCCAGAGGATAAAAATCAAAAGAGAAAAAACCCAAATATATTTTTTCTTCTTTTTTTCTTGTTTGTGACTGTTGTAGACTGAAGTTCCTCTCCTGTATCCATGTTCTGTTCTCCCTGAGCATTAGTTCACTGCTAGTAAATATAATCTGCATTTTTGAGTATAAAAATGCAGTAGAACATTTTCTCTAGTGTTTTACAGAAGATAGAGAATTGGACCAACCAACAAGGTCTCCTAAGCAACTCTGCCTTAACCAACAGTGGGTTCTTCTTTCTGCCTCTTTTTACAGCCCATGGCATCACCTGCAAAGTTCTTCTACAGCAAAGTTCCACCAAGCTGTTCTACTGACACTAGCACTGGGGAAGACTGGATAAAAGACCAAATCTACTATTTGCAGAACACCAAAGTTGCAAAAATAATCTACTACTGTTGGAATAAGGATCAGAATAAACACAGACCTGGAGGCTTTCCCTGGGCACGTCCAGTTAAATGAAGATTACAGATAGCCAAATAAATAAGGGGAACAAAATAAAATAAACATGCTAAACACCCTTTTCCTTCCCTTTTTAAGTCTTCTTCCTACCTCAGAGCAGTCCTCAGACTTTAGCCCTGTATATGGGCACAGAAAGCACACCCATACACGGACCCCCGGGGTAAGCCCTCAACCTCGTATGTCTACAAACACCAGTTCCTGGCTGGTTGGTGCCTAAAAAGAGGCAGCATCAGCTTCTATATCCTGCAGTGTCTTGTGGTTAAATAAACTTCTCATCAACCCAGTGCCTTAGTATTTTGCTATGGACTTGAAATGCTCAGCACAGCACTCCAGACTTCAGAGCTTAGGAAGAAAGAAATAAAAATTTCTCCTTCTTCCTGATTTCTGCTAAAACAACAAAGCCTCAAGCAAGAAACAAGCAGTCAAAACAAACTTAAAAGAGTGTGAGACCACTGTCTGGGATATGGAGGTATGGAATAGCTGGTGCAAAGCCACTGGAGAAGGGCAAACAGAGCAGCTGATGCAGAGGGCAAAATGCAGAGGTGAGAAAAGCCCCTGTGGCAGACGCTGTGGGTAAGAGCTTTGGACGGAATAACTGATGCAGAGCCAGCCCCAGGACATGCACAGAAAGGAGGGACTGTTGGCTGGTCTGTGGTTGTGCAGAATGTACACAGCAGCAAGCAGAGAGCAGGTGGTGCAGAAGAGCTGCCTTGCAGTGATTTTCTGTGTGAACACTGAGGTTCTGCTGCCTTTTCAGGCCTTTTCAGATCTCCACAGGCCAGAAATTCCTGGAGCTGCAGCAGATACAACTGCTGGACCATGAGCGTGCTCTGGACAACACAGCAGCCACACCCTGCAAATCACGAGCTTGCTATTACACATAAGCAAGTATAAAAGCTTGGCACACCCCGAGGCTCATGCACCTCTTGTGTCATGTCCAGGTCCTTCACAGGTACTGGATTCCCTGTAAGGGAAGGCATTCCCTTGTTTTTTCCTTGTTTGCAAATAGAAAGCGCCTCTCTCTCTCTTCCCAGTGATGTTTTTTAGCTGATATCAAACGTATAAATGTGTTTAGAGCACTCATATAGTGAGGGAGCAGAGAGCTACAAATAATCAGCCGTAGGAGCAGCTCTGTGTGGCTCAGGAGTGATGACAAAGTGTGTGCCACACCAACTACAGCCTAAAGGCTCTCTCTCCAGTACTGGTTCCTCTTGGGGAGAGTCACTGGATTTTTGGGATGTTGCCCATCCCATACTCCTCTGAGGGTACAGATGCCATTCCTGCAGAAAAGATTCTTCAAGTACCTGGCAGCTGTAAAGCAGTCTGGCCCAGAGTCATGCCCATCTAGTTATGTAAAAGAAAGTAACAGACATACCTGCTTTTCTTTTTTTCCTAAGTATGTGATTATTTTCTTTCTGTTTTTTGTTGTTTTCTTGTTTCCTACTCCACCCATACCTTGTCTGCCAAACAGCCACCATCTCTGTTTATGAATGGTGTTTTATTGTGCATGGTGTGTTCTCATTCCTGTTTTGTATGGAACATTGAGCCTGAAAAGCTGTCATTACCTTGCTCAGCTTCACAGCAGGCACAGGGGAGCAGGAGAGGTGAGAGGGAGCTCCCCCACAAGGCTTAGTTTAGGTAGGGTGGAACAGCAACCACTGACGACCTTGCTGGGCTGCAGCATAGAAGCATCCTGAAATACTCATGTCTTTCTTATTCTCACTGGTGGTCTCTCTTTTTCTTTATATTCCTGATTAGGCCTTGCAGAAATAATGAGGTCAATTATCGCAGCCCCGGGGTGTCGCGATGCAGGCAAGCCCCGTCTGGGGCGTGGGAGGCTCAGCGACAGCTGCGACACGGTGGAGAGTGTCCTCGCTNTGAAATACTCATGTCTTTCTTATTGTCACTGGTGGTCTCTCTTTTTCCTTATTTTGCTGATTAGGCCTTGCAGAAATAATGAGGTCAGTGACCACTTTGACTTGAAACAGCTGTAGCTGCCAGTCCAGTTCTTTTGAGAAATCAAGATCAAACTTTTTTTTCCTAAGAGGCACAGCCAGTAACTGCTTGTAACAGAGAGGCTGCCAGAATATTGTGTTTTAAAGAGATACCGACTGCCATTTTACTTTCTTTTATCCAAGAAACAGAGATATCAAGTTTGGGTCATAAACTTAATGCTAACTGCTGGCATCAGGATACACTGACTCTGTCTTTGAGTAATTACCCTTTGCAGCTCTGGCCGATGTCAGGGCACAAGTGGAAATTAATAAGAGTCTACTCATATCTCAGCAGACAAGGGTCACAGCGCAGGTGAAATGACACAGATGCTCCTGCAGCCAAAGGGAATGACAATGCTTTCTTTCTAAAGGAACCTCAGCTGACCTTCCTTACCTTGGAGGGAAATCTGCTACAATGCAGCAGCACTTGCAGACCACTGGATGAGATGTGCTAGTTCATCAAGGTTTTTGGGGAGAGTTTATAAAAACTAGGAACTGCTGGTAGAAGGCAACATGTTTTGATGAATAAGGAAATAGCCTTTCTCCCCCCACACAGTGACTTGATTAAAAGGCCAAGGCATTTTAAAGCACCAACAACAGTGTTTCAAATTTTTAATACTGTGACTACTGTGTCACTTTCAGTCTCTATCCAATATTGCTGTACAAGGAGTTTTTATGAAATTTATTTCAAAATCAGCAATTTGTTAACTGGAAGACAAAAAGCTTCTCTTATGGTAAAAGAAGTTAATCACTCTCTGAGTCTTTTTACCAAACAATTTCTTAGCCAAAACCTGAAAAATTAGCAACACACTCAGAAATACTTTAATTTCTTTGGTGTTAACCAATGGTTACAAACAGATACTGTACAAACTGTAAAATGTGGGTACTAACGTGGGACACATGGATGGCTAGGCTTGATGTTAGCCATGAGAGCATCCTTCTGCATGCCACAGCTACCCTAAATTCAGAACACAAGTATGCTATTTGCAAGCCTGGATGCCAAGGCTGTTATCTTAACATAAAGGAATTGGAATGTTTAACAGGTACAACTAAGCATCTTTTGTTGGTGGGGTGAAAATAGCCCTTTGTTTAGTGACAGTAGGGGGGCGAAGCCATCATTAGAGGCACATCATAGTTCTGTGATGGGAAGAAACACTATTCATTTTTAAGAGGAAGATACCCCATACATCTTTGAATTGTATAGCTGCAGTCCCAGTCAGCAAAGAGGGAGCAGACTGCTCTTTTCCACATGTCTGGCACTGTAGAAACCCAAAGATGCAAGGCTCATCACACATAAGTGAGTTGGTATAACCAGAAAGTCTAGGCATGATGGCAACCTCAAGGGAACTGCTCCAAAGGTTAATTCCTTTTTGCATCAGTGTAACAAAGACATGAGGAACAGGTCTAGAAAGCACAGCTTGCTGTGGAAAATGCACCAGATAGAAACTCTCCTCTGCCTCTTTGGAAACTGAAGCAATATTCACTAAGGGAGAAGATACTTGTTTAGGGTACATAGAAGATCTGGATTTAGGTCTTAGCAATTCCTCTCCCAGGTTTATTACTCAGAAGTCTCACATGCTCTAGCTGTAACACAGGGTTACTGGTGCTTCCTTTCTGCTTCTCATCACATACAGGGAGAACTGAGGACAACAGTATCCCAACTCAGTACTCTCTAAGTGACATCAAAGCAAAATTCATAAATATGGAAAAAACCAGTGTAAATAAATGACTTGTGTGCAAAGCATTTCTAAACATAGTCTAAATAAGGGCAGAATAATTATATCATAGGGAAGCAAAGGGTTTTCATAACATCAGGGCCCAATTTTCTGTAAGAAAATTTTCTCTTGGGAGAGCCTGTTCCAGTCAGACAGAAGAAGCAAGGGAGACATACTTGTTTAAAAAGAGGTTTACATCAATACATTATTTGTGTAAACTTTAATCTCCTTACAGTAGAAACATACCCAGTCAAAGCCAAAGTAGTGTAACAATTTTACAGCAAAGCTTACCAGTAAAAATGCAAAACAAGTTTGTATCAAATTCTTAAAAAACTGTGCACTTTCTCAAACTTAACTTTGTTCAACACATCGTTTTGATTTATATATAAGGCATTAATTCTATAAGAATCATTTACTATATTCCAAAAATCGCATGACCTAGGTGTAACACTCTATAGCCCGATACCATTTTTGTTCCTTTCAATATTTACAGATTTCATCTACCTGCATGGATCACAGAAGCACTAAGGACAAATACAAGCTTTGCCAATAATAGGTTCACATTGAAAAAGTTACATTAAAAAAAAAAAAAAAAAAAGCTCAATTTTGCATTGCAATAGCTTGGGTCTGCTGCAGCCATGACTGTAGTTTAAGAATAATTCCCCCTTTCACATACTTGCCCCAAATTTGCTCATTGTATTTGGGGTGTTCACTTCCAGTAGTACTTTAATCTTTCAAAATGCAGAACTGAGACTGCTCTGAATCTGCAGATATGGGAAGTGGGACCCATTTCTACTAGCTAGCCAAAATTTGTTTTTCTCATCCTTCCCAGAACACAGTTTCTTTGAAATTTTAATCTTCTATAAATGGCATCTTTGAAGTCATTCTAGCTACTATGTACAGAAATGGCTCAGGCAATTAAGTTAGTCCACCTTGTCATTAGTCAACAGGAAGTATAATTATTGTAGCTGTAAAGGAGGTATCTAGTGTTCCAGAATAAGTGAGTTTAATTATGGTGAGAGCTTCCTCAATTCTATTTACATGACAACTTCAGGCTCAATATTAAATAGCAAGTCATCATTTCCTCTTCGAACTTCAAGTAGTAGAGGTGATTCATTCATCACAGCCTCCTGCAGGTCACTGGAAGTCATCAAAGGACGCCCATTGACTTTCACAATGATATCTCCATCTTGGATCCCTCCTCTGCAAAGACAAGAAAATGGCAGTAAGGATTCTATGCAGAGGAAAAGTACAAAGGCTGTTCACCACCCCTTTCGCAGATGTGATATATTTTTAATTTAGTCTCCATCAAACGGAAATTCCACCCTTCTGTTTGTGAAAGAATAAAAGGTAGCACTTGCTAAATGCAAAATAAGGTTTGGGTTTCTTCACTGAGGATTTTCTTCATAAACAGCAAAACCAATGAGTCTAGATTACTCTGTCTTCTACAAAACTACAGCAAATGGAAAACAGAAAAGATTTTATCCATTATTGACTCACTTCACTCCATCCCTTTCAAAGATCATCTTTTTATGTTGCCAATATGTATTTCAGGCATTGCAAACAAAACCCGTCTCAAAATTTCAAGACAAGTAAAACACATCAGGTAAAGTATTGGGAAATTATTTCTCTCCTGCTGCTCAAATGTAATCCAGAATAGCTGTTTTATTACTTTTGCTTTTGATTTTCCTAAAATCATTTTCAGAAATATTTTACTTATTTTGCAACCGTTCCATAAAATAGCCTCTTCCTTTTAGATTAAGCACTGTCTCAGACAACAGCTCTGACAGTGCCTTATGTGAATCCTATCCTGTTTCCTATTTAAACTTAGTCCAAGTTTCTGTTTATTAATATTCATCATACTTTACAAAACCCCTCAAATTTGTTCATTGTATTTGGGGTGTTCTTTATATTTGCACACCGTTAGTGTTTCATAATGCCATTAAAGGAGGTTGTAGTGAGGTGGGTGGCAGTCTCTTTTACCAAGTAACAAGCGACAGAACAAGAAGAAATGGCCTTAAGTTGTACAAGGGGAGATTTAGATTGGATAAAAGGAAAAATTCCTTCATAGAAAGGGTTTTCAAGCACTGCAAGAGGCTGCCCAGCAAACTGACGGTGTCACCATCCCAGGAGGTATTTAAAAGATGGGTAGAAGTGGCACTTAAGGACAGGGTTTACTGGTGGCCTTTGAAGAGCTGGGTTAATGATTGGACTTGATGACCTTAAGGATCATTTCCAACCTGAGTGATTCCATGATTTAAATAGTTCTGATATTGAAATGCTTCACTTTTGTAGATGTGAGCAGAATCTTAGCACAAATATTTTAAATCTAAAGGCATAATTTTTAATTGTTTACAAATCAAGCCTGGTATGAGAAATTACTTGAATATAAAAAGAAATATTACCTACTAGTACCTCTCTCTTTGGAGATTTATTTGTGGTGAAGAAAATAACATGTTCTACCTACCTATGAGAAGGTGAGTTTGGAACAACTTCGTGTACGTAAATTCCACTTCTGACATCAGGAAAATCAGCATTATTGTGCTTCAACTCTTCCACCAAGCTAAAAGTAGAACAAAGTTATACAGAATTGCACTACAAAAGCAGAAGCATTCAAATATTCTTATTTATTTAAACTTTTTGTGACAAAAAATAAAAGAATTAACAATTAATTGTTTCCCTGTTGTTCTGTGATGAAAATGTAGGGGATTTGAACTTGGATTAAATACCTCTATTTTAACAGAGGCAAAACTACTTCCCTCTGAAAAACATGCTTAACTTAATGGTCGTTTACACCTTCAGCAAGAATCTGACTTTGGATCTGTGTAGCAGAGAGGACCCTGCACATGAGTACAAGGGCAGGAGCACTCTCTGTCCCAGCTGGTATACAGGGAAAAAAGACATTTCTGCCCAAAGAATTAATGCTGGTGACAGAGCAGAAATTTGCTGAGTTTTTTGCTTGTTTCATTTTGCAAGTCATTCTTAATTTGTCTTTATCTAGAATGACAGAGCTTTTGATAACTTCAGCCAGCAGATAGATCAGAACTTGAAACTTCAGTTTCCTCAAGTACGCTCAGGACTTATTTGTGCATCACTTTCTAGAGAAAGAAGACAGGAACCCACTGTAAAATAGAGGCTCTACAAACATCTGCTCGTTTCAGAGGTGATGACATCATTTCACTGGTTACAGTGTGGTTAGAACCCATTTCTAGAAAGAAAAGATTTTACACCAAAGATGGATTACTTGGCTATCTGCCATGAAAAACTGGGGTCCACAGACGGAAAACAAGCCAGAAGGGCTGCACACATTCTCTTCATTTGATTTTGTACTGAGGAAGCTAACAATTGAATAATTAAAGCAAACACACCAAGGGAAGTAGTCTTTTCCTAAAAACAGGCCTGCAGACATCTTACATGGCTTCATTAGATGCTACAAAAGCAATAAAATCTCACATTGCGTACACAATTATGCAGAGAAACATTCCAAATTTCTCTCCATCAGTGATGTTAATGCTATTACACTGATTCATTCCAGCTGAGGATCTGACTCTTCAGGGAGGACTGCAAGAGTGTAACTCAATAAAAAAAATGGCTTTACTACAACCCCAGCTGGAAATTGTCTTGTTTAATTTTGCAGTCTACTGCCACATTGGAAACATGCCTACTGCTGGGACAGAACATCAGCATAGAGCCCTCATTTATTATCCAAGAATATATCTGGGTAATGGCAAGACACAAAGCAATGTAAGAGGGAAAAGGCAGTAAAGAGCCAGAGGAGGGTGTCCATATTCTGGTTTTGTTAACAGGGAGGCACAAAGCTTTAGTTTGGCACTTTAGAACCCTTTCTAGTTAATGGTCAGGCACCAAATCTCACACCATATGGCCTCCACTAGCACTGATAAAAGCACCACCAAACCCTCCATCAGCTGATCTGTCATTGGCACTCAGAGTCACGTGAAAGCAGCATTCTGTTTAAATGTCACCTAAAACCTGGTGTAACTCCAGATGTCCTTGCCAAGAGCCAAAATCTGTGTTCAGGCTCTTCCTAATTTCCCTCAGCTATCAGCAGGACATCCACCACTATCAGTATTTAGAGAATTTCCGGGTCTCAGAACTGTGGCAGGGCATATCACCCCTCTCCCCACCACAGGTGGCCGGTGCAGACAGGAGAGAGAATGCAGGCGGGCAAGGCCCAGTGGGTATCATCTCCTGGCACCAAAAGGTCTGCCAGCTTAACAGATGTGGGAAGAAATAAAAAACATAGGTGATCAAAAGGCGTGTTTTTACACTATAGAAGTACTACAGTGTATCACAGAGGCAGAAGTCTCTTACACACTCCTTTGGAACATGCATGATGATTTCTTCCCAAAGCTTGGACGCAACTTCGTGGTTACTTTTCCAGAAATTGAGGGAAAGGATTTCGATGTGTGCCACTTCAACAATTTGGTGGTAAGAAACATTGGATCTTAAGTTACACTATTTCTTAGCTGGCTGTAGATTTAATGGTACCTTTAACCCCGCATGTATAATACTAGTATTTCCTTTTGTCTTATCCTGTGTTGTAATAGTCTGTTTTAAGTCTTATGTCTGTTAGTTTTGTGTCTATAAATAAATAATTCATTCTATAATAGACCGAATCAGCCATTATTACAGAACTTGCAAATGAGAGTGGGTCTCGGGGTGCTGGCCACCTCAATAACGCGACTGCCCTGCTGCTAGAGGCCTGGGCAAAAGGCAAGGACTGATTTAAACCCACATCATCCATTCATAACAAGAACATAGATTTCACCAATATCATTAAAATGCCTGCAGATTTCCTAGAAGCCAGTGCCCACTTCTGGATCTCTGGAGATTTGTAACGAAAGCTGAATGATATTCTGAACCCCTACTGACCATATCTTATGTTCATGATGATACAATCACCTTTCTAAGGTACTTACGCTGGTGTTATTGTCAGCATTCTGATGCCAATGAAACGTTTCTTCCCATCTGAAAGGAACACAGATTTAAGAAATTTAGGCAAATACTGACAAAAATAACTGCTCTGATGACCCAAAACACCTGAAAATTAAAACAGAATGTATCATATTTTAATAAACTGGACAAAGTCATACACATCTACACTGAGGTTATTTTTAAAATTTTGATTAGCCTTGGTGTACAGAATGACAATCCCTCTCCCTGCAACTAAGGGTAAGAGAGAAAGGTCATTTACACTCCATAAGAGCTTTTCCTTCAGGAAATTCAGGAAATTGCTGTGATGTAGTATCACATGAATTCAGTAAACGGAAAATTTCATAACCAACTACCATTAAATCTGAGACTGGTCAAGACAATTTAATCATATGATGTTCTCATTAAAATGTAGAAATGGGATCTAAACAAATTTTAATTTTCACCCTTCAGAGAAAGGACAATCAAAAGACTCACACTGATTGTCATGCAAGTGGCCTGTTATTTCTACCCCAAAGAATAAAAAAGCAAGTTTAAAAAAAAACCCAAAACATGTAGACCTTTGCCAAAATGATCACAAAAACACTCAGAGGGCTGGAGTACCTCTACTATGAAGATGGGCTGAGGGAGTTGGGGTTGTTCAGCCTGGAGAAGAGAAGACTTCAGGGAGACCTTAATGAAGTCTTCCAGTATTTAAAGGGGGTTTATACGACAGGACAAAGGGTAATGATTTTAAACTAAAAGAGGGTAGATTGGCAGTAGGTATCAGAAAGAATTTTTTATTATGAGAATGGTAAAACACTGGAACATGCTGCCCAAAGAAGTGGTAGATGCCCCAACTCTCAACACTCAAGGTCAGGCTGGATGGGGCTGTGAGCAACCAGATTTAGTGAAAGGTGTCCCTGGTCACTGCAGGGGGGTTGGACTAGATGACCTTTAAATGTCCCTTCCAATAGAAACTATTCAATAATTCTATGATTCGCCAAGACTCTCTTGAATTTTAAATGTTGAGAAGTCACTCCTTTAGGAAGAACACCACATTTCTGCAGTTGGCTTTTACTAAGCCATGATATTGCACAGCTGCCTTATGAAAAAAATGCAGTTTGATGACTTCCTGAAGTGAGTGCTGCAGTACTCAGTTACATCCGGCATGAAACAATATTTCCCCTTACTTGTTCCAGCACAACTACTTCGCAAGATCTCTGAGTTTCTCCAGGTTCTCACATGAGGAAAAAGGAGATGTACACAGTCTTCTCTAGCTCTTATTCTTTCCAAGAAAAATACTCCCAAGTAAATGATTTAGTTCTGAATCTGAGGCATGTCCAATATTCCCATTGGGGTCACTGAAAATGTTGACTACTAAACATTGGATTTACTACACTCTGAATGATCTTGCATCCATAACTGTCACCCCTGCTTTGCCCTGAAATGTTTGGCTCTCCTCTATTTTAAAGTAAAACTAATAAGATCAAAATCAGCTATAGTAAGAGTGTCAAGAAGTTCAATTGGTCAAATCTGAGGTCTGAAGAGTATGGGCACAACCATGAACTAGCTCATAGTACTCCTCCATTATGCATGGCAGAAATGTAGTTTTTCACTTTTTACAAATATTCAGACATGATAATTCTCCCCCCCGAACATAATCCCCTTGTCCATGCAATGTGAACAGTTAAATAATGAAATTCCCTTCATAAGACACATCAGTGACAGACTCTGGTGACAGTTTTCTGTTTTCATTAAACAATTGCTGTTGGTCATCATCTGTGTGAGGCAGAAATTTGCAGGAGCACAAAGATACTCTGGAGCAAGAGTTAGGAATGTTCACATGAATGAAAAATCAAAACAAAAGGGACAAAAGAAACTGACTTGGAAGAAACAAAATAGCAAGAATGAAATACCACAGGAGAAATGACACTGGTGATAAAAGGAGTTATTTCCCCAGTGGCTAATGATAAATGTCGACATAAAGCTTTAGGGAAAAAATAAACCTTGTAACTACAGACTTATTCCTAACCAAAATTCTAATTCTACCTTCAAGTTTCGGCAGGTTGGGGTTATTATTTCACTCCTGTTCATGCACTGAAATTCAAAAAGGCCTTCTGCCCTATCTCTGCAGTAAGTTTGCCATGCTGCAAATAGCAATTCATACTACAAAAGTATCAGGCTATTGTATAAAGTAAAACTAAAAACTATGAGCCATGGGTTACTTTGGCAACAGAATACACACTCCTCTTTCCCCTCTCCAGACATTTTGTGTGCCAGAATAGAAGTAAAAAAAAGAAAAATTCCTTTGTTTCATAAAAGTCCATTCTACTCAATTTAACCCAAGTCAAACACCTACAACAAAAAACAAAGTTTTCATCAACAGTGATTAGAGGGAATATAATTGCCCATCTTATTTGAAGTATCAGCAGACACTGAACTGGCACACACAACCAGCTGTAGTGTTTTATCATTCCCAAGGCATAGGCATGGTGATGTTGGGGCTAAGTCACATTGGCGGAACAGTATGTGGCGCCTGGAACTGCCACTGTCATATAACAACTGCTCTGTGAATAAAAAGTTTCAAAACCTGTCATTCTGGCAATTTGGGCAATCATGAGGCAAAAGAAAAAATTAGGAGAACTGGAATAAAGTGACGTCAAAATCTAAGGAGAACATTACAAGGGTGCAGTCCCAGCAGTAGTTAAAAGAAGGTTCATATGTTAGAACAATCAGGTTTAGCAAATGTGAAACCATTGTGGCTTAAAGCTGGAGCACAGCACAGAAGAGAGAGACTCAAATCTCATTTCACTTTTGTAAACAACAGGCCAGATTAAACACCGATTCTAGAGGTACAAAGTCAAGCAAACCAACCTCAACCACGAGTTTAAACTTAAATCTGTTTAGTGTTAATAAGAAAGTCACAAGCAGCTGACCTCAAGTATCCAGAAGCAGTTCACTATTTACAGAGACTTCTGTTCCACAGTAAGGTAAGCACTTGCCTTACTGTTAAACTTTATTTACTGATGCTTGCAACACTAGAGGTAACAAACCAGACAGATAAACACCAGCTGTAAAAAAAAGTGTTTATGACCTATAAACCATAGCAAAAAAACCTTATAAATCCAAATTAAGGGGTCACGTATTCAAACTCTTATTGGCTTGAGTAAATCCGGTACAAAATTATACCCATAGCAGCTGATTTCAGTGAGGCTGGGTTATCACCAGGACCTCCAAGTGAAGAAATGGATCCTGCACTTCTTATTCAAGTGTCAGGCAAAACTCCTACTTCTTGGCTAATTACTTTTGCACCTAGCTCATCTTCCAGATTACATGAGCAGCCCTGAAAGCATTTAAGAAAGATATGATATTCCACTGCCAAACAGAAAACCTGAAAACCCTATAATGCTGGGCTGTGTGCAGTGTCCCTTTCATATAAGCTGCATAGCTGAATTTAATCAGTGGTCTGAATCCATACTCAGTAAGCCTCCTAACCAACCCTCATGATTAGTGGTAAATACTATGAGTCATAATCTTTCAAATAAAAGGTAAGAATATTGTTTCAACACAACTAATACAATGTCCTGGGGATGTAAAATGAGGATTTGTGCAAATGAGTTGTTGGGTGCGGCCAATGCAGAACTCCCCCATTTTCCCTTGCCCATCTGAAACAAGGTTTATTCACTTTTCTGCATACACTACAAGAGAAGCCAAGCTGACCTTATAGGATGGATTTTCCCTTTAATATTTTGTCAAATTACTAACTTACTGTCTTCCATTTTAAAGGATCTATGTCTAAACACTTAAGTATGTAGTTAACTTCCAGAGGTAAACATAGAATACACAGCTGGTTAAAACTGAGGTGCGGATGGAGACACTTAACTTCATGCAGCAGTTTAAGACTTCCTAACTATAAAAGGAAGTTAACCTTATTACTGGTAACCCCAAAATTAGCAAAGGCTTTCAGACCACTCAACAGACAAACATCTCTATGGGGACTGTGACAAATCTTCGGTCAAAAATACATTAAGTGCTATTATATATTACCCGTGCTTTAGGTAATATACACTGTAGAGATAACAATAATCAGTGCAAATTCTTCACTCAAATGACATCCTCTCCTTTTTCACCCCTCTCCACTCCTGTTCTTTAATAGATCAGATATTTGCAGTTATATATAATGTATGAGACTTAAAAAAATATATGCCTTCTATATAAAACAGTTATCTGATCAACTGAGATTCAGAAGACCAAGGTCAAGTTATTAAACAATTGAGTATCTACTACGCCAGAATAAATCTGGAAAGAGTGGTATCCTAAGGGAGTGTTATCATCTTCAGGCAATATGATATTAAGAGAAAAATGGTAATACCCTTAAACGTCTTTCTATGACCTAACTGTACCATAAGGGAGGATCCCACTGAAACTACTGAAACATAACTGGAAGAAAAGAAAACATGACAAAAACATCCTAAAATTCTGCTTACATAAATTCATTATGCCAAAAAATAATGACTATACAATAAACCTTAAAACTATTACTAAAGGCCTAAAAAAGGCAAACTATGTCTCAAATATACAGAGAAGATATCTCCTAGGAACTTTCTCTATGCAACAAGGGCTTTAACTGATGTTTCTGCCATAGCAAAATTACAAGAGGTACTTCAGAGAAGCCAAAGCAAAAAAAAGAATTGAAAAATAAAATAAATATTAAAATTGCCTGTGCCCAGGATATTTGAAACAGTGACAGCCACACAGACACGAAGAGAAAGTCTGAATCCTTTTGATTAGGGGATAATGTGACATGATAAGAAAAAGATCTGTATGTTACAATCACTGTATAAACTTGAATCGTTCACAATGTTTTTTTTTTACGGTTCCATAGGCAAAGCTGTCTCTGGGCCCTTAGCTGGGCTCATCATTCTGTGCAGGCAAAGGTGCCTGAAGGAGCAAGGAGGCTGATTTCAGTGATGACATCTCTAACCTCCACTGACTTTCCAGCCCCAGCTACCAGGAGATGGTGGGCTCTGCACAAGGCTTGAGTTCATGCCTCTAGGCCAGGCCTGCAGGGTGAGCCATTGCTCCTCCCCGGCTTGGGATGAGAAGTTTGGTTCTGAAGAGTAGCATCACTAATGAGACATCTGTTTGTTTCAGAAACCAACCATTAGTTAGTAAACAGGGCAAATAAGTTTTTTGACTTGTTGACTGTAACAAAATTGTCAGCTACTTCAAAATGCTCTTCTCAGGATATAATTAACACCTTTTTTGCATCTATTCCTCTCCCTTCCCCCAAGTCAACAGTGAAAACAATATAATTTGTGGAATTCAGCCAAACACAGATGAGGGGACCCACAGGGATTGTGAGGCTCTCATATATACAAGCAGATGCATCACTTTAAAACCACTGACTAAGGAAGTTTCTGAAATAACACTACCTGAGAGGACAATTGTGTAGGGAAACAACCCTGGCATCAGGAACTGGATGAACTCAGGAGAAGACAAGATTAATAACAAAAAGATTCAAGAGAAGAAGCAGCAGCAGCCAACACTCATGATAAATGATGAGTAGTAGGGTGTGGAGAGATAAATTGGCAAGCAAAAGAGTAAGGAAGGTTTGGCCTGGATGCAGCATTGCTAGATCAGCTTTGGCTGTGCAGCCTGTAGTATGACATCTAGAACAGGGTGACAGATATGGTGCAGGCAAGTAAAAAAAGTCAAAAGTACTTTGGCAATTGTCATTGCCAATAAACTTAGATTTATATGCTCTCCAGGGCAGAGGCCTTTCTTTCTTTCTGCCTCTCTCCCATCTTCCCGTGTATTTCTTCACAAATTAGTAACAGCCCTTCTTCCACCAGGGTCTGAGGATCTATCACCATATCTGATTATACAGCACTGACATACATGACCATGATAAAATATAGGTCAGGTTCTATGGAAAATGCACACACTACACCCCACCTGTGAACAGGTGCTTAAAAAAGTTTTTTACCTTATTTTCTACAGGACACCATAATCTTCTTTTTGATTGGACAAGAAACGAAAAGAGGAGCATATGACTCCTTAAACAAGCGATCATCTGTTCTCAAGATCATTTGAGACTGTGATGATTCATCTGTGTCCTAACTATTCTCAGGGGCCCTATTTCCCATATTTATACAGATACTGTCTGCTCTTTGGGGGTGTGAGTAATAAAAAGCCTCTCCTACTTCTGTGAAATTGTTTCCAATTTCCAAGTCTGTGATGCTCTATACTGTAAAATGATGCTGCTGCTTTCAGTGATAGGATCCCAGACCCACGTCTTTCGGCACTTCTCCTGGATTAGGACAGTAATTGGAAGATGTTGCTGTTTCTTGCAGACCTTACCTTTACTTTGTTTGTCGTGTGACTCTGTGAGAAACTGAGTGATACGATCTGAAGGAATAGCAAAAGAAATTCCAGCTGTGACCTTCAAAGTGTTAATCCCAATCACTTCACCATCCTGTTGAGAGAGAACACCCAATTAAGTTTGTTCCTAAGTATAGGATTCGGCTCCCTGCCTAGCATTTCATGTTAAAAGCTGGTGTAAGAAATTTTAGAGTGCTGTAATCACTCAAGAAATAAACATTACTTATAAGGGAGGATCTGGGCTTTGATTCATAATCCATTTCACATTTAACTGTGATGGCCAGAGAGATTACAGTACAGTGTGTTCATCCAAGGTCCATCCCAGCATCAGCAAGAGATTCTCTCTGCCAAGCGGGCAGTGGAGTCACTACTGCCACTACAGCCACAAGTCACTGACGTGCAAAAGCAGTGCTGATTTAAAGCAATCTACTTTGAAATAGTTGTGTGGGTTAACCAGGTCCTATCTTTTTTGTGCATCCCTGGTTTCACAGTGTGAATGAGCGTAACTGCTCCTACCAGATCCCCTATTCCTCACTGCTGTGTAAAATTTTCTATGCTCAATGGGGAAATGTTTCCTACGGTGTGTGAACTGAGGCCTAATTTGCATATTCCGCATTAGCTTCAGGTCATCTGCCTACCATTAGCTTAGTGAATCTTTCCGAAAGAACTTTCTCCCACTAACTTCAAACTAGCTCTTGAAACAAAACAACTAACCAACAAAAAAAACCAAGTCACATGGACTTACCAGGTTAACTAGAGGTCCTCCAGAGTTGCCATACTGTAAAAATGACATAAGGGAACAATATATTAATACTTCACTGTAGGAAATGCAATTCTTATTTCAAACAGTACTTTGTTTACAATTGAATGAAAAAGAGGAGGTCATTGCTTAGGCAGCACTGACAGACACAATATTGATCACAGAAAATTACAAGTTGGTCTTATCCTACCCCTTCACCGCTCTCATGACTATAATTTTTTCTTTTCAGAAATAGGCCTTAAGTTGGAGCCACTCCAAATAGATAGACCCTAAGTATAAGACTTATTAAATAGTTAAAACTAGTATTTTGATTCTTTTAAAGACTTTCAGAAAAAGGTTTTGAAATAATGAATTGCTATTTAAAGTTATGTTTCAGTGAGGTGCTTGTGCAGTTTTTGTTTTATTCGTCAGTTGGTTTGTAACACTGTCAGTCTCTCATTCTCCACTGGAGCAGAATACAGTGTTTTATGTATTTAATCACAGCATATTGCTATGAGGTAGCTACTGCATAAGGACTGATTTAGTAACCACAGACCTATCCCTCTCTAGGGAGGGCATAGAGCAGCTCTGAGAAGCCCAAAATTACCTAATGGCCTTTAAAGGAAACATGCAACAGGACCACAGGAAATGAGAGTTGGGGAAGTTGCTTGTCCGTCTTCATGTTGGCTCAACAAGTTTGTTTTTGAGTGAGGCCAGAGTTTTCAAGTAGGCTTGCGAAACAGCCAAGAGCAGCAACTTACCACTCAAAAGAAACAAAAGCTGTGATGTATGACAGAAAAGTGAGACACAAACTGTTTACACTTAGATAGGACTGGGCTAACCTTATAGATTCTTAGGAGAATAAAACATTAATGTTTATAAAACAGCTTCAAAGTTCAAATTTAAACAAATAGATCAGTTCCTTATATTATGTCTCTCCAGTGACCACAGGCTGGCCACTTGATTTTTATGTCTGACTGGCACAAAGAAACTAAGATAATAATTTTTCAGTCTTCCTCAGCACATCAACTTTCATTCCCTTGTCTTCTGCTTGAAGGATGTGAAAGACCTTCAGCACGTGCAACATAGCTGCATTTAGAACCTCACAGCCCTGCTTTCTCCTGCCCTATGTTACTGCTGTCCCAGCATTTCTCAAAAGGCAGCTGCATGCACATTCCTGCAGGATAGTCTTGGCTGAGCCACAGGAATGCTCTGAACAGACCAACTCTCAAAATCCTCCCATTCTCAGGAGAAAATAAGTGCATTAGCTAAGCACAAAGCATCCTTATGCCAGGGACCTTCTTCATATTTTGTGGTCTCAGATGGCAAAGCAATTCAAACTTATTGTCATTTTCCTCATCTCATCTGCTATCACTCTTCCTTTGGTCTAGAATTATCTGACACACTCTGCTATCCTTGTCTAAACCTTCTCATTAGCTTTGGAGGGCAGCAAATGTCTAAGTATATATACAAGGAAGGAGTCTGAGCTTGAAAAAATCTGTATAGGCAAGAAGTCAAGAATCCCATATTCTAGTTCTGTCTCGGCCACCAATTCAGTGTGTGCTCCCAACCAACCCATCTTGCCTAAGTTTTGCTATTCTCCTTGCACAGTTGAAGAGAATAATTCCAATTAAATATCTGGAGAGGTCTGGCTCCTGGGTCATGCAGAAGCTTTTTGAAAAAGCTCACTTTTAAGTCATATCTTAGCACAAAAAATAATTACCTTTTTTTCCTCCCCCCACAATTTCTCTCGACAAGTCTGTGACAATAATCATTTGTGAAGCACTTTGCGTGTGTAAAACACTCAGTGTTATTACTTGTTATGTCAAATTTGACATTGAGGTCCAAGAAATAAATCCTGAAAATATTTTCTTTTCAGTGTGTAACAGATTTAAGCTATAAAGTTTCAGGCCATTTTCCACCTCAGATATATGTGCAGTGCTCTTTGTAGAAACAGTACAAGCTAATCAGACACCCAAGGACTTCACTTAAGCTCTTTGGATCCCTCCAAGCTGCTCTGAAGGAACATTATTTTAATCTATTTCTATACAACATGCAATGCTAGGGCCCTTAGCTCCAATCTGAACCTCAAACTTTGTTATTTTAAGTCTTGATTCTTGTTTTGAGTATGTAATGTCAAAAGGGGAAACAAGAACAGCACCAAAAACCCCCAGACCTCTCCTTATGTTCTTACCTGGGTGTCCTGTCTTTACATTGAAGCACATACTCTAAATTTGACTACTCCATCTGGTTCTAATGGATGGAGATGAAAGAAAATTTGGCTGTATTCTACAGCTTCCTTGACCAGAGCAACTCAGCAAGCAGAGAGAGAAATGTTTTGATTTACTGCTGGTTGATACAACCATGTGTTAGTCCATGAGAGTTACAGAATTAAAAGGGTCTGATCTATGCAGCATCCTCACAGACAACCTCAAAGGAAGAGCTTTAATTTACCATACCCTTCATAACACCACCTGAATGCAACGTACAGACACTGCATAGACTTTTATAAAAGAAGAGTTTCGCTGACTTTAAACAAAGCTGCTTTTATTTAGTGGATTCATCTTTCGGAGCAGGCACTTCCATGCTGCACAGGTGGGGAAGGACTGTGAAGTGAAACTCATCCCACACCTCATACTTACATTAATAATAGCATCTGTCTGAATGTAATCCATATCCGAGTCCCGCAGGCCCAGTTCTTTGCCGTCTCGCTGAGCAGTGCTGACAATGCCTGTTGTCACAGTGTTCTGTAAGGCAAATGGACTTCCAATTGCCACCACAAATTCTCCTGGCCTCAGATCAGCAGAGTGTCCCAGTAACAATACTGGTAGTTTTTTCTTAAGTAAACACAGAGAGAAAGAAATAAACATTAGTTCATTCTTGAAAATACCCTGAGTGCAAAGATCAAAAACGAGCAGCAAGTTAGGAACATACACTTTCCATTACATTAACAGAAGAGCCACTCACTCTCTTATACCCAAAACTTATGTCAGGAAGGTCGCTGCTTTAAACTGTCTTCAAAAACAAACAGCTATCAGTAGTTCTTGCAATTTCACCTGGAAGAGAAGGGCATCAACATCTCCCTGTTTTCCAGCAGATTGTTCCCTCCTCCTAGCAACAGCATACAAACTGTTGACCAGCCTGCCATTCTCTCTGCATTATGCCCCATCTTGCAGTCCATGCATACTGGCACAAAGGTTAGAAAGATTAGCCTCAGTCTTTAGGTAAAGATAGCAGAATTTTGCCACATATTAAATGAGCTGCGTTCTTTTTTTCTTTGTTTTTAACAGTTTCTAGCACAGAAGACAAAGTAATTTAATTCCAAGATATGAAAAATTTCTAGTACATTGTATTTCAGTGCATTTTCCACAGATATTTCTAAGAAAACCTTAAACATATGTTCTAGTCAATCACTTTGTACTATGTGAAACTGAAATAGAGTTCCCAAATGAAGTCATTCTTCTGTTTATGCCACTCACCTTAGGGTGAATCTTTATTGTTGCAATGTCAGATTTCTTGTCAATGTCTTTGATGGTTGCTTCATAGGTATCTCCATCCTGGAGCTGTACCTTCAGTTGTTGTCTCCCTGATATTGCGTTTGTGCTTGACACCACATGGGCATTGGTCACAATTAAACCAGAATCAGACATAATAAACCCAGATCCACTGGAAAGGGGGACATTTCGACCAAAGAGAGGGTGCCTGTACAAAAAGCAAGGAACTCTGTCATATGGAAAACCAACTTAAGTGAAGATTATACTGGACATCATTTACCACCTTTCACCCCGAGAAATAAGAAAGCATTTGATGACAAATTTTACAATCCTAAGAAAAATTAAATTAAAAAAAAAATTACAAAGAAAGGATCCCTTCCTGAAAATTGTGACCGGTTTTTGTCAGTCAGGGAGGTAGGAACTGAGGTTTACAGACAACCAGCAGGGTCCTTTTCCTTTGGTTTCCAATTCTGTCTTTATATACTTCCTTGCACAGAGGCTAGGTGACAAAAAAGGAAGGAGAAGGAGCCCATCTGAACCCTGGTTATTGATTCTATACTGGAAGAGAACAATGACAGGAAATAATAGGGCTGAAAAATGAACTGATCCTGTAATGGGAAAAGGGGAAGAAGGAACCTTGCAGCTGGACAGAGGCATAAAGGAAGAGGTGAGGTCTAAGGGGAATCACAAAGCCCAAGTGCAGACTGGGAAGAAAAAGCATGTCTGGAAACCAAAACGACTAAGAATGTGAAAGAAAAAAATGAAAAACCCTAAGAACGGGTAAAATTTGGTGGGAAACAACATATGCTGCAATATAGACAGGTAAAAGATTTTACAAACTGTTCAAAGTATTACAGATTTTCTCTGTGAACAACTGCTGTAATGACCTTAGATTTGTTAGGGGAACAGAAAGTGCCTGTGCAGCAGAAGACGAGAAAAGGCCCACAAATTCTTTCTTCCAAGACATGGTCCTGGTTAGGATATTATTTGAAAGTTCTGGGCTATTTAGCAGTAAAGAATTGGAGCCAATCCCAGGAAAAAGCAGTATCAAAGCACCACCCAGCAGGCTGCTGGAGAAACATTTACTTATAGGGAAAGAACAATCAATCTTAACTATATGTGCAAAGATCTTAAGCATCTTCAGCTTTAACATTCTCTCAAAGGACCAACCATGATGTGCATAAAGCTATGTCTCCTGATATACCTGATTATCTTGATTTTGCATATTAAAAAGCCTACAAAAATTCTCCAAGGAATTCTTCGGTCTGTGGAAAATGAGAAGACTCCAGGAAGGCAAGTATTCACATAATGGAGTACATGCAATATTTGCAGTGATTTGTTCTGACAGCAGGTTTTTCTGAGCACTCATATTTAAACCTGCCTCCCAGGTTTTTTTGAGCACTCAATGTTGAACTTGCCACCTCAGCTCCAGCTTCAGCACCTTGAATATTGGTAATGTTTTGATCAGCAAATTTAGTACATTTCTTTCCTATCAGAAGTCATTTCTGTGTTTAGCTAGGTTACATCTGCTCATCATTCTACCTCTTAATGCTCTTCCTGCCAAAGTAAAATCACCTCTCATTGAAAGTAGAAAAAGCAACAACAAGACTTTTTTTTTCCAGCTTACTGTCTGGAAATATATATATATTTGTATTTAAACTGAGATAATAAATACAATGTAACAAGCAATACATTTCAGTGAAGCTAAAGAGACCTCCAAAGATGAGATAGACTCATTTTAGGGTAGACAGTATATATTGTATCGTACTGTAAGCCCATTAGAATAGATCTACTGAACAGAAACAAAACACACAGATGTGTGGTTCTCTTGAGAAATGTCTGCTGTAATGTTTTAGAGTATTTAGAGTATTTGAATTCGTATTCACAAATTCAAAAAGGAAAGTTACTATGCTAGAAAAATCTTTGTAGACCTTTGTTAAACAATGCAACTAAAAGAAAGAATTGAAAGTGTTACCTGAGGAAAAGCTCAATGTGTACAACTGCAGGTGCAATCTTTTCCACCACATCTGCTATGAAGTTGAATTTGTATCTTGGGCTGCTGGACTGTAGGTGACCTATACTAGCAGAAAGAATTGGATATGTTAATAGGACAATACCCTTTTTTAGCAAGTAGGCAACATGAACCTGCCTTGAATTGGTCTGTTTCTCCTACTAGAACAGTTTCCAAACAGTATTGGAAAAGGAATTGAGATTGTCATTAAGATTGTTCAAAACTTAACTAGCATTTTGCTGGATCCTGAGAAAATTAAACATCAGCGTCACTTAGCTGTAAGTTCTTTTTTTTTGGAGTCTACAAGACCTGTCTCGAGCATTTTTCTCAGGACAACTACTATTATCCAAAACACATAGGGTTATAAGATAGGTAGGGCTGGACAGGACCTTAGGAGGTCTCTAGTTCCTCCTCCTGCTCAAAGCTGCATCAGCTACAAAGGGAAACTGAGTTGGGACTTGCAAAACTCCAAGGATGGACACTCCAGAAACTGCTTGGGAGACTTGTCCCACTGCTTCACTGTGCCCCATGATGTAAAAGTTTTTCTTATATCAAGTCTGAACTTGTTGAGACACACGTTCCAACTCATACCCATTGTCTCTCATCCTCCCATTATGCACCTCTGCGTGGAGGCTGGCATACAGGGAGGCTGCTCTCAGGTCCTCCTGAAGCTTTCTCTTCTCGAGGCTGAACAAGCCCAGCACCCTCAGTTTCTTCTCTTAGGAGATATGTCCAGTTCTCCCCAGCCATTCTCATGATCTTCTCCTGAACTCACTGCAGTTTGTCAACACCTTTCTTGTACTGAGGGATTCAAAACTGGATACAGTATTCTAGATGTGGTCTAACAAGTGCTGAGTAACACAGCTGAAGAATTTGGGAGTCACAGTTAGAACTTATGTTCTAATTTTTTTAAGTAGACACATTAGAAACCTGCTTTAAATTACAACATTTGCACCTAAAAATTTTTGCAAAATCACATTTAAGCTGTCACATGAAGCTGGGCCTAACAATAGATTACTAAAAGGTCTGACAAAAGCCAGTATGGTACTAGATTAAACAACACTATACACAGCATTTTTAAGAGTAAATATAATTATGTGAAATGAAGACCTTAAAAAGGGAGGAAAAGAACCCACAGCATCCCGGCTTCTAACGCCACAACATCCTGGATTCTAGCAGCACAACATCCCAAAGTAATAACACTGCTTGTGCTAAATGTCATATTCTCTGCAGTCCTGAATACACAGAGCCATATCACCACACACGTAAAGCATATGATAGGGGACGTATCACCACACCCAAATAGCAAACTTTCATGTTCACAGCCTGGTGCTTTAAAATTAAACTATGGGATGTACCAAAGGGAGCAAATCAGTTGAAGAAACGAGAACAAGAAAATTAGGAATTTCTTCATAGAAGTCTGTGAGTTCTTCATCCTTTTACTGGACACGAGATTTACTTCCGAATGAAAAGAAACCCTGCTTACATTTAGCAAGCTAGATTTATGTGATACCGAACAAAAGGAACAACTTGGCAGGACTAGATGCAGTCTATTATTTCTATGTACATTCTCACGCACTCTGAAAAATCCCTCCAGGCAATTGAATATGCTTGTTTTAGTGCTTAGTTTAAAAGAGACAGCACAAACAGGAATCACAGAGGACAGTCAAATGTAAGCACAATATACTGTTATTTATTTTGCTTACTAGGCCACTGAAGATTTATCTTACCTTCAGTTCCCAAGCAGCTTGCCTGATTATGCAGTATATCCTTTGAAGTCTACTAACATGGCTTTGAACACTTGCCTGCACAGCAAGTGTTCACTGACAGGATATAACATTGCCATCACATTTATCTTAATAGACCTGACCATGCATCAGTGAGAGGCAGCTGATAAACTAGCACAGAACTGGGGGAAAACAGTGATGAATGCAGCCTTTCAGTTGGTATAAATCAGCTTAGTTCTATGTCAGTCAGGGCAAATAAATCCCTTTGCATCTTCTGAGTGCTCAACTGTTCTGCCCAGGACAAATGGTTACAGCACTGTACATGGCCAAAAGGAAGATGCCTGCCAAAAACCTCAAGTTTGGACCACTCCTGACTAGCCACCAGGCAAACATCATGGGTGGCAGTGGCTTTCCAGGTAGGATTTGGGGGAGGTACAGAGAACATATCTGAAAGAGGTAGTGGATGAAACATGAAAAAAGAAAATAAAATGCAGCAATACAGAGAGGAGGCTAAAACTGAAACAGCGCTTGTCTTCTGTTCATACCACAGCGAAAACATTTCTCTGTCTGAAACCTCCCTGCTGGGGTCAGAAGACAAGAATGCTCAAACCTGAAAGAAAATCCAAGCCTGCACCAATATTAAAGAGAAATCTGAAACAAAGGAGGATCAAGCATAACACTCAGACTTTCTATGAAAGGTGTGGCTGAAGATCTACTGAGCTGATCAGAGATGAGCTGTTCTTGCTCTTGTCTGATGTGGACCAAACATTGGTAAAAACTGACTTAACAAAATTGAGAGGCCTTCAGAGTATTTGATCTTTCTTGAATCATTTTCTGCAAGCTGGCAGTGATAAAAACCTTTAAACACATTATATGATGTGCCAGGAGCTCAAACTACGGGCATAGAAGATGTAACTTCGCATTTACTCTCACTTATACAGCACTATTTCAGGGAAATGAAGTGTTGGTTATTATTAACAGCACTTCAGTGCGTAATTATTAAACTGATGGTTTTCATCAGAAGTTCTCAATATACTTCAAAAAGGAGGAGTCGAAGCCTGGGAAACTGAAGAAGGAAGCAACATCCAACACTGAGTATACTGCATAAGGTCACCCTGAATACCAGTGTTACAACTAGGTAGAATCTATCCTTTAATTTGCATTAGTTGGTAGACACTAGCTGCTGCTACTGACCTTACTAAAAGAGAAAATTAAATACGTATCTTCCCCCACCATACTCCTGCTGCCTTGTAGAGCCCCACAGAGCCCTCAGATGTCTGCTGCCCCGAGCACATAATGGCTCTGAGCTCACAACGCCTTTGCGGATTTTGACCCGTTGACCCTCTGAGATTTGCCACAGTTTTTCAAAGGTCTCTCAATAAAGTGCATTATTTTCCATGTTACTATTTCATGTTCAAAGTAATCTCACACTAATGAAATCTAGTTTATCTTGGCAAAAAGACATAATTTAATCCAATTAGCCATCTGTTGTATAACCAAGACTTCAAAGGTGCTGCAACCAGGTTGTATTTGAAACAAAACCAAATTTATGCTGTATTAGTCCTTAGCTATCTATGTATTTCTTAGTCAAAAACCTAGATTTCCCCAATCTGCTCCATGGCCACAAATCAACCAGATTTTCAGCAGACTTGAACTTTGATCCTATCATTTCAGCTAAGTGATTAGATCTTCAGGTCTCCAGCTCCTCTCACAGAACACCCAAAATCCAGATTTCAATGTAAGTGCATAAACTGGAGCTAAAGATTTTCAGCCTATTTTCTAAAATGTGATCTTATGTTTCCAATTTTATGGGCTCCACCTACACTGAATTTGAATGGCTCAAGCTAAGTGCCTGTCAGGTAGGAGTAGCCTTATTATCAGTTTAAGACTTTTCCTGAATAGAGATGTTATCTACAGGCTATGGGTTCATTTAATAGTGGTTTATTTACTTTCTTTCGGAGACAATAGACCTGCTCCAAACTCATTAACACTGCTGTAAACCAGGAACAATGCCAACAAATCTGTAGAGTTAACCTAATATGAAGAGAACTGGAAAAAAATTCAGCAGAAATAATCATTATAATCCCACTGAAGACAATAAAACCAGACCAATTTACATTTGCAAAAGACTGAACATTTCTGAATATCTGCCAACTTACTCCCTGTAGGATTAAATCAAATCACATTCACTGCTTTCTTAAAGACAATACATTGTATTAAAATCCACAATTTTATATTCATTAAGAATTTGTGAGCCTGGGAAACTCATTCTTTTAAGGCTGTTTCCCCATCCCCCTTTTAAAATCAGCTTCAGAAAAGATCTGCGCATTCAGCAAAATTATTATGTCTAAGGGAGGACTGCAACCTGGCAGATCTGATCACCAGGGATAAACACTGTCCCTACTGTGCTTTCATGGAAAGAAATGAAAGACAAATAAAAGATTATAATGTCTCTGCTTAAAAAACAGAAACATCTGCTGGAAACATAGGTTCATGGGCAGCTTTTCTGATGAATTCAGCATTAAGATCAAGTTGCATAGCTGTGCACTGACCATAAAGCCTTGGTGAGTTTAATGCCACATTATGGTTCAGGCAACTTGTTTATACAATGGATGTCTACCGTGCACAGATGAAAACAATTTGGTGAACCAACACCAAAGTGGCTTTCTTGTGCAATGCAGCAATCACAAGGGCCAGACAGAGACAGAGTGGCACAAGCTTTCTAGCACAGACACCTCAGTGACCTTACATGCTTGTTATTCCTCCCTTCCAAGTGACCCTCATGAGGAGATGCAATGAGAATATCCCTTTCCTGTTACCTATCCTTTACAAAGCAGTGAAATGCTCTACTCTGAATTCTATACCAAATACTGTACAATATCCACCCTCACCTGCAGTAACTCAAACCAACTCAGGCATAAGGAAAACAAGCAGCGTTTTCCTGTGAATGAAGAATGTGACCCGAGTTTGGTTTTCCAGTAATACCTTGCAGCACACTTCCCTAAATACAGCTGCAGGCAGCTTTAAGGCTTTGATGACAATAACACCAGCAGGAGAATTCAGTATCTCTTACTGGGCCAACTTGTCAGAAATGCAAGTAATCACACACTCAGTTGTTCCTCTGTATCTTCAAGGTTATGTACAGGCACACTCCAAACACTCAATGTAGAACTCTGTGCAATGACTCTGCTCATGCATTACCGGTGTTTCAAACATTCTCTTAGAAAAATGAACTTTTAGGCTCATATCTTGCAAAGATTTGACTGACATAGGTGAGGCTTTACATCATGACCCCTTTCTGAGAGTGACTTCAGGTTAACAGTGCAGGGGACAGCTATCAGTCAGCCTCAAAGGTCTTCTAATCAAGCTTTTAATTTTCATTTTTCCATTGACAAAAGAACACCTGTATTTAAAAAAATAATTTCTTTTTTTGCTTTAAATTCTCTTCAGAATTATAGAAGCTATTAGCAAAATAACATTGCAGGGAATTTAACTCTACTAAGTTTTACTGAAAGAACAAAACCAGTCCTTTGTTCAAGGAACAAGTAGATTGACTGTAGATCACAGGTGACTGAGTGAATCCTTTTAGTGAGATGTTTGACATCTTCGTAGATCAATATGGGGCATTGTTAAAACTTCCACTTGCTGCCCTGAGAAACAGGGCTCTCTAAGAGCGGGTCTTTCATTACAGAGATTATCCTCCATAAGTATTGATGCCATTACTTACATACTAGCTTTTAATAGCTTGTCTTTATCACAGTAGGTGACAGAAGGCAGGAAAAAACTAGGTGCTTCAGAATATATTCCTATATATACAGGTATTTAGTGTTGAAAAAGTTTTTAACAACCCAGTATTTGTAGCAGGGAGTTTAACTTTGCTCAGGAGTTCTGCAGACTGCTCCTTTTAGTATCTCTGAGAAGCCCCTGGGCACAGCATATTGTAGAACATGAGTTATGGAGTTCCTGGACCTCCCTGCAGTGCACACCCTGTTTAGTACACTGTGTATAGAACTTGCAATTTGGCATGGTGCTCTTCAAGCTAATCCAGGTCTTCAACAAGGAAAGAGACATTTTAAATTCTGTTAATTTTTCAATTATCACTCAGTAACCCTGGCCACCTCTTTCCTCCCTTCCTTCCTGCATCCTTTACTACCCATTTGTCATGCATCCCTGTTCACCAGACTGCTGTCACTAGGAAACCACAGCTAAGTTTCTCAGCCTGTCTTGGTTTATTACAGCCAGAATCCAACTCAGCATCAACATAAGCAACTGGAAAAGGACAGGAGTAGACATTTCAGGAGCCGCTCCCTAGGGTCCATGCATATTCTAAATAGGGCCCAAGTCATACTATGTGAGGCTTCTGTTATTTGGGATTGTTTTAATATATGGATGGTTAAGTAAAACTGCATTTACCTCATAACTAGCTTATCCCTTCAAACTCTGAGTCATCTGAGGCCAGGCAAGAACAGGGAAAAGAGAAATTTGACAGCAATTTTAAACTGTCAACTTTCTTCCAAGCCTCTCATTACAGCCATTGCATGTTATTGTTTAAAAAAACAAAAACAAACCAAAAAATACCATAATTGAGTTCTATTCCTGGCTCAACCACCAACTCAGTCTGACCTTGGGCAAGGCACTCGGTTTCTTTGAGCTTCAGTTTGTGCAGCTGTAGAACTGAATAAAAAAATTTAAATCTTAACAGAGAACCAGATGCTTCATCTAAGCTGAGGTTTTCTGAGACAAAAAAAAATAAAGCCAAAATAAAGTGAACACTAAAATAGTTGCTTGGAAATAAAAAAGCTACCTCTGCCTCACAGCTCCAAATTCCTAGGCCTATTAGCATTAGATTCAGGAGGATTCCTTAAAGAAAATGTCATGTATACCAAATGCCAAGCACTCAGCAAGCTCTCAGATGCAGGCTAGCTCACTCATTTTGGTTAAACATTCTGATTATTTCACATGGATCAGATCCAACCAAGTTTTAGCAGTACTAAAGCTAATACATGCTGATATGAAAAGAAACAGGTAGAAAACAATTTATAGCTACAAAATACTGGAGAGGTTGACCATTGCAGCTTCAGGCTGGCATCTGGAGCAATTCTTGGCTCTGACAAGATACTCTGAGAGGAACTCCAGGAATATACCTCTCTGAACTGGTTTACCCCCAAGGGCAGGATATACAAGAAAGATCCCCTATCCACAGAAAGGCTACAACAGTAGCCCTTTTCCTTCTGAACTCTCCCAATCATTTTGGCCAGTTTTCTATGAATAAACAGGATGGTTAGTAGTTCACCTGACATAACGGAAACACTAATGCATGTTTTAAAACTCCATTAAGCATAGCACTTCTCTTTCCAGGAACTCTATGGGAAAGGTAGCAGAAGCAAACCCTTAAAATAATATATAAGTAAGTATGTGGAAAGATACTGCCAGCATTAACACTACCATAAAGAGACACATTTTAATACTAAAAGGAAATTACTATCTTAAGAGATTACTAAACTTTCCAAAGTTAAATCATCAAGCCTGAAGTTGTCATAGCATATCACAGGATCTGAGCAAAGGCCTCAATACTTTACTACAACCAGACCATTCGATAGCATGAGTGTCAATATTTTACACTATAAAGGAGTTTCTCAGGCTTTTTTCCCTACTTAGGGCTCTACAAGACTACAAAACCCCTTAGTGAAGAAAGCAAACCAGGCAAAAATCATATTCTAGGTGGTTTATCTAATACTCAGTGCTTTTTCTGCCCTGATTGTCTTTTAGAGGCGTTTCCTGATTCGCCTGTCAGGTGAATCTGATTAACACCCCAAGCACCCCAGGGACGGTCCCGGAACACAGGCGTTCCCGGGTCCCCGCTCAGTTTGTGCGGGCTGTGCTGCTGCGGGTTTGCTGTGCGACCTGCACGGGTGATGCCGCCCAACACCGCGGCCGTCGCTGGCGGTATGGTGAGCGAAGGTGGCACTGGCAGGACGGAAACAGGCTTGCACCGCTGACCTGCCGGCAGAAGAGGCCACGGCTGAGGACGTGGCCGCTGCCCTGCCCTGGCAGCCGAGCGACCTCCACCCACCTCGCTCCCATCTGGCAAGCGCGTCCGCCTTCTGTCCCAGAAGCACTGCGGCAGCAACCTGCACCTCACCGAGGCATCCACAGCCACGCTACCGGGGGAAAACCTTCCCAAACCCCAGCCCAAGCCCACACTGAGCATCGAGGGGAATGAATTTTGCTGTTCAGAAAGCACCTGAGCACCCATTCCGCACACCACAGGTGTCATTAGCAGCTGGGTGAGATGCCATGCCCTTGAAGTGTTTCAGAGTCCCTAGAGCCACCCAGTCTTCTCAGGCCACTGAAAATCATGACTTCCTTTACCCTGGAAGCCAGGTGTCCCACCCCCCGCCCCGCGGCAGGTCCCACCATGCTCCTACCCGATTCACAGGCTCCTTTCTGGACCTGGGCGACAGCCGGCAGCCCGTGCTGCAGAGCCTTGCGGCTCACCGCCTTCAGATGGCAGATGTTGTCGTAGGTCCGGCCGTCGCTGCCGCACACCTGGGAGCTGAGCTTGCACTGGCAGACGCCCTTGGCGAAGCGCTTGCCCATGGGGTAGCGGCAGTCGAGGCTGTCCCCGCAGGGCGGGTCCTCCTTGCGGCCGCAGGAGTCCCCCTCGCCCGCGGCGCAGATGAGGCAGCAGCCGCAGCGGTCGGGGACGTACCCGCTGGGGCAGCTGGGGCTGGGGCACTTGGAGACATCGCAGCGGGCCGGGCACTTGGCGCGGGCGAGCGGGAGCTCCGCGGCGTGCGGGCCGGCGCTGAAGGACAGCAGGAGCAGCGGGCTCAGCAGCGACACCCGCATCCTTGGCGGGGACAGCGGCGGCGGAGGACGGGGTGCGAGCCCGCCCGGCCCCGGGGCAGGAGGCGGGAAGGTGCGATCGCGGCGAGGGAAGGGGACGGCGGGCTTTATGCACACACGGGCAGGACAGTGTCTTCTGCCCCGGGCAGCGCTTCTGCGGGCGGAGCGGGACGGCGCAGCAGGCGGAGGGCAGCAGGCCGGAGTACGGGGCCGCCGAGTCGCGGCCGGCTCGGTCCCTGCAGGGCGCGGCGGCTGCCGGGGCTCAGCTGGCGGGGCTGAGGCGCCGAGCCATGGCACGGAGCGCCGAGGGCAGGCGGCCGCGGGACGCAGTGGGAAGGTGCCGGCAGGGCGGCAGAGTTTTATGTGGGACGGGCGCGCCGCCGCCTCCAGCAGCACCGGCAGCCCCGGGCGGGAAGGGCGGGCAGGCTCCACCCCGGGCGGGACGGACGGACGGACGGACAGAGCGGGGAGGGTCCGCTCCCCTCATCTGGGCCCTGCAGGGCAGAGTCGCCCGTCTGCTGTTAAATCACTGCCCCGAGCGGGGAGAGCCCCGGCGTGAGACGGGCTGCGGCCATCCGCTGGACACCAGGGGTTGTGGGTGCCCGACGTGGCATAAACAGATGCGAATGTATTACATGTGAGCGGCTGTCACCTCTGTGAGTGCAGCGGCAGAAAGCTGGCAGCCGCTTTGCCTTCGCTCATGCTTATCGTTAATGTCAGCGTTAATAAGGGCATTTGTCGCCACTGCCGCCAAAGGGTAATCGAAGTTTGGCCTGTGTTTTAATGATAAACACACACTGGATTCAAATCCCTCGAAACACGCTCGTGGACACAAATCCTTCTTTACAGGTACAGAGAGAGCAGAGACACAAGTAGCAGAACATAGTCCTTGTAGCCACTTGTTCTACATGGCATCATGGAACATTGTACGAGACACTTTCCAGCTGCCAGAGGGGATCTACTGGGCTCCCCACTGTCGTTTCCTTCAACAAAAGATTTGGCAGTTTCTATATAATAGTAGTTGAAACTATTGCCAAAGCTTTAATATTTGAGGTTTGGGGTTTTTTTAATCTATTATTAATCACAATGTATTCAGTAAGACTGTCAGGTGGAAGAGTGCATCTGTCAAGCTCTGTCAACTAGGCACCCCCACAGTCTTCATAACATGCAGAGTGAATCTTGCCCATGCATGCCATCTTTATTAAGAAAGTACTCACTTTTGCTCTAAGGTAATCGTAACTTTCACTAGACATAACTTTCAAATTAATTAACCCAAGTATGGGTTGAGCTGGCCTCCAGAAAAGTTAAGCTGACTTCAGAAAAAAAAGCTCTGACATAGTTCACCCAAAGACTATACCAAACTTTGGAACTCTTACTTGCTGCATGTGACACATCCAACCTTGACTTCTGCCTTCAGTTCCCCTTTCCCTCTTTTTCATGCAAGGGATAAAACTCATGTAGTCCTGCAAGGTACTACCTCAGGCCTTCTCCTGATGGGATCCTGTGAACTAGGTTTAAGTAGACACAATTTAGTGAGCAGATGCATCAGGCTATAGGGTTGTAAAAAGGTTGAAATCACAATGCTGTGTTGTAATTAAGGACCTCTTGAATGCAGTAGGCAGCAGCCAGAATCCTCCACTACAGTTAGTGTTTTGTTTTTCCTCTGTTATAGGGGCAGAGTTGGTCCAAGACTTGATTTTCCAAGCAGCAGCAGTCTCACAACAAAAAAAAGTATACATGGTAGCTAAAGACACGGCATGTCTTCTGGTAAGAAAACTGTAAGATTTTGCTGTAGCACACATTTTGCCACATTTTGAAAAAGTAGCATTTACTAAATAACTTTATAGTGCAATATCTAAAATACAAAAAATGTCAGTGTTTTGATATAAACTTGCCCTTTAAGGAAACAGGAGACTAATAAAACTGAAAAGTGTTTGGCCTGAAACATGGATCAGAAGGAAACAAGAGCACTGTGTGTAGGTAAGGTAAATATTTTTGTTATTTACAACTAGAGTTATAATGAAGGGAAAAATGTTTCAAATTACAAAGTAGTAAATAGTAAATACAAAATAATCCGTGAGGTACTGCTGTTACTTGTGTTGGACTACAGACTATTTCATAGTTCTGCTGGATTCCTGTTGTTATCTCTGTAGTCGCACTTGGAGACTTCAAACACGATAGAGGAAAACAGGGCAAATATCAACAGATAAATACAGCCACCTTAGCTGGAGAGAGTTTGCAATCTAGGATGAGTGTAAGGAGTTTCACCGAATCTTTCCTGATTGGTTTATCCGTCTGCATCTTGTTCATTTAAGATTAAAAAAATAAATAAATCTGAAAGGCGTTTTCTACTTAACTGCTGTCTTGTAGCCAAAACATAACAGATGAAATAATTTCTCTCAGAGAAGCATAGGTATAACATGGGATACTTTTCCCCCCAAAACTCATTATTCCAAAAAGAGAGTGATGCAGAGGGTAAGTTTAGGAATAAAAATGAAAGTCACAACAAGTATTGGGTGTGTTCCTCTTGGGAATAATGAGTAAAGTTTCTTGGCTCAATGATACTTGTTGAACACCTTTCACTATAATTTGAATTCATTCAGAATTCAAATGTGGCACTAAAAGCTGTTTAAATGATAACTCATTCAGTAATAGTCCTCCATTACTTGGAAAAATGACCGTTTCATGGGTTCTGAATCATCTCTGTCTGGTGGAAATGATGCCTTACTGCAGAGCTGGAAGGGAGGCACCTCAAGACAAATCCAAAGCAGTGCAGCAAACGTTACTGGTGACTCAGTGGGTCTCTGTTTTCTCTCTTGAGGGCCAAATTGTGTTTTTATGCAAGTCTCAAAGGACAGCAGAGCATGCAGTCACCATGTCCCTAAGAGAATATCAGGAGTTAGCTCCTTAATTCACCTACCGAAATCGAAACTCTCTTATTTTCTTTCTCACAATAGGAAAGAAGTTCTTGTTGCCTTTTTATGAAGTTAATTGTCCTTTTGTGCTTTCTTGTTTGCATCTCCTGGCATACATGCAGGGCAGGACCCTGGCTGTTCCTACTTGTTCCTGGCTGCATATGTGCTATGGGAGCCATGGATACTGGGCTCTTCTGTGCTGTGTAGGCCACATAGCTGTGACAGAGTAATAGGGTGGCACATGACACTACACAGAATTAAGTTAAATGATGCTTTAATGTTGTTCTGGGGATCTAGATGCTGCTGATAAAGGAAGTGTCATTTGAATGGTATCTAAATCCAAATTTATGGGCATATAACCATTAGAATGCATACTTAATTGCTTGATTAGAAGAATATTTTCCACTCTGTCTTGTCCCAATCCATACTGGGTGATTATGTGCCAGCTCTTTAAATCTCTGTGTCTCTTAGTTAAAGTCACAAAGCATTCTAATTCACACACTGTCCTAAATCCTGTTATTCTAATTCATCTTGGTGTATTCATAAATCTTATAAGTTTCTTTGGAGTGAATTTCTACGCAATTCCAATTTCTTGTTTCTTTAATATGGTTAAAGATCAGAAACACTCACTTCTGTTATAACCTAACTATACAAATTGTTTAAGTTAAAGACCTTCTGACCTTGCCATTAAGATAAATTAGGAGCACATGTTTAATATTCATCCTCAGTTCCTCGTAGGAGTATTTTGAAAAGAAATCCAAAGTGTACTTTAAACTGGAGTAATAAACACTGTTTATTTATCAGATTGTCTGCATCTCATTTCCTGAACTAAAGTTCTAAAGTCTGTTTGCACTCCTGACATTGCAAGTCTCACAAGCTGATCCAAGAGAACATCTGTCAGTTTGTTTTCAAGACTGGACACCGCAGAAGAAAAGAAGAGGTGGGAGGAGAAATAAGACTTTCACAAACACATCAGTTCAAACAAAGTGAGAACTTTCTCAGCTGTCTTCATAAGCCAGGCAAGCTGTGCTCTAGAAATAGACTTTCCAGGACAATTTCTTTCTCTTTCATCCATCCCCTAATAGTAATTGAAAAGCAGGAGTCATTTTTCTTTTCTGTGTTCTGCTGAAACTGATGCCAGTAAATAATCTTTGGAAATGTTAATGAATCCAAAAGTCTATTCAAGAAATGCTCTGAAAGTATACTGAAAGCAAATTAAGAAATCCAGAGCTTTTACTCCTCTAACATGTATTCAGCTATTCTGAACTCATTGCATTTGGCGCAGGAGAAAAAAGGTAGGCTTTTGGCACAGAGGCAGAATGATCTGAAGGAAATGCCACAGCCTGGTCTGTTCTTCACTCCCTTTCCAGCCAAAAGAACAGTTTGTGTTAATATGTTTAAGGAGAGGAAATTGAGACTGTTAATAACAGAACTGGCCTAGAAGTCATATGCTATAAATTTTGCCACAGCCTTAACAGGCTTTTTCTAGCTGTGGAAGGGGGAATCGTATCTCAGATTTTATCGTTAAGTTATTCTGCAGTCAAAAGATAAGTGTATATTTGAGCAGGTGTTTGGGAACAAAATAAGAATCTCTTTTTTTATTGGAAAATACTGATTCATAAAAATGAAAGGTGTCCAGAGGAACAAAGCAAGACGACTTGTGTTTTGAAGAGCTGTTTGATGCGTGATGGTGTTTATAAGGAGACAAGAGGAGGTCAAAATACGTGTTTGAAGAGGGAAGAATGGAAAAGGAAAGAAGGAAAGAAAAGACCCCTTTGTTTTTTCCCTTCATGAAACCCAAAGAACAAAATTTCAGGCTTTTTTCCTGATTTGTAGGAGACTATTTCAATTCTCTGATCTTTCTGATCAAGAACAGGGATTTGGCTTTGATGTTTTGGTGTTGCAGGTAAATATTCTATATACACTGCAAAATTCAGTTTTCTTATATAGCATTAGAAGCTTTTGGTTTTTTGCAGGAGCAAAAAGACAGGAAAGTTCAAACCCACCTAGGAGTGCAGGTTTCCTGCTTTGCAGCCCCTACTCCTTGCTGCACTGTGCAAGCTCAGGTGGCTGCTGAGGGGGCTTGGGAGGGCTCGGCAGACCTAAGGCAGAGTCACTGCTCAGCAGAATACCAAAGTTTGCAGTTCTCTAAAAATACTGATCTACTGATCCTTACCTCCTGCTGGCCTCCAAATAGAGAGCAGTGACAACAGCTATGATCAGTTCAGTATGTGTAGGGCTATCTGAAAGAAAGAGGAATCTCCTTCAAGTCAAACCACACTTTTGTGGGTTCTTCTGACAAGACACTTTGCCAGGCCCACACTGCATCTGCTCTAGCTCACGGATTTGTGTGTATGTGATTCGAAGTTGTGGAACCAGCAGTCACATGGAAGTGGTTGTGAGTCATGGAAACTCCTTATTCTTGTCATAAATGGCTACAGTGAATTGGAGGAAAACATGTAAATGGGATTTTGCTTCTTTCTGCTCCATGTGCTTTTTTGCTGTTGAACAACTGCCTAGAACTTCAAATAACTTAATCTCAGCTGAGTTATCCTTGTGAATATACATATCCTACAGCATCCTGCTCATCAAAAAGGACACTGCATTAAAGAGCAGTAATTTTAAAATGTTTTGTACTTGACTGGGCCAATGCCTTTCACCTTGGGATGCTCTTAATGAGCTGCCAGAATCAACCTAGAAGGGTTGTTCACAGTAGAGTGAAAATAAAGTCAGTTTATTAGCCTTCAGAAGACCATAAAGTAATAAACAGACATTATGATTAAGAATGTACCTTGTCTCACAAGCCTAATTTCCTCTACAATAGAATAATAGGTATTGTAGGCTGCGTAAAAGCTGTGGGTGTCATATAAATACATAATGATATTACTAATATCTTTGATAATATTTTTGTAAGCAAAGATTGAAATTAAAATGTGTGAAACCTCACCATACACAACGTCTTGGAATTCTGCTGTCCAAATAGCTGTCTGTCCTTCAAAGTCCATCAGAAATTATGTTGGATGTCTCCACAGGAACGTATCTTGTGTCCAGCACTGTTGTTATGGTTCCTGCAGCTGAGTGCAAGACAAAAGAATAGAAAAATTGAAATTTAAAATTATTTCTCTAAACGGAGAAGTGTTTCCAGTAAATAAGATGCAATTCAATAAGAACCACTTCAGAGTGCTACACTTCGGCACAAGTAATGAGAAATCTGGTAGTGAAACAGGGGCTGACTGTCTCAATACAAATCCCCATGTAAGTTTTCAAGCTTATGAGAGACCCCACCACCTCACCCCTCATGTTTCCTCTTTCCTCACTTCTTGTAAGTTCTCAGTTGGAATTCAGTGCCCAGATTTGCATTTGCTGCTTAAAAAGTAGTACATGAATCAGTTGGAGAAAATCCACAAGAGTATAAAATCATTAGAGCTTTCTAAATATGACTTAAAGACCTGAAATTGTTTAGTCTAGGACAAAAGAAGACAGAAAAGGGACATGATAAGAGTATTCAAATATGTAAAAGGTTGCTGAAACAGAGTAACAAGCTGTTACCCATGTTCACTGGGGTAGCTCGAGAAGCATAAGACTCAAAATGCTCCTAGGGGACTTTAGGACTGGTACTACAAAGATCGTCTTCAGTGTAAAGGGACTTTTCAAATACAAAGGTCTTTTCAAATATAAAGATAGCAAAGGACTGGAACTGAGTTTGTGGACAATATGTGGAATCTCTGTTTTTAAAGACCTTTGTTTATAAGAAAGCTTACATTGTCGCTGTTGTACCAGGGACAGAGTTAGAAACGACACAGCTTTCCAGGAAGAAATGGAATAATTTATTAGTTTACAGACGGGTTTTTATATCTTAGTTCGCTTGAATGGCATAAGGTTATCGGTCCTTGACCATCCACCTCTTAGCATGATTGGTTAAACTCCACAACACCCATTTCAAAATATTTCTCCAGTCAGTATCACAAGAAACTGCATAACATCTTGCACCTGCAAGATAAAGGGATTGGTTTACAAAAAACCTCTTACTGTTTTCGGCCAGCATCCGTGTGAAAGAAAGGACTTTCACACGGACACTGTCAGAAAGCTGGAAAATCTCTCTGCTACCAAGCTTTCAGCATCTACATTACATAGTTATTGTTCAGAAATTACTCTAGGAAGAACAGATCCTGTCTTGGATAGGTAGGATCTTGAACTCCCTTCCTACTTTATTTCTGATTGTGTCACCATAATGCAGACAATCAGCCTGATTAAAGAATATATGATTGGATAGCAGAAGTCCTTAAAGGAGTTCAGGAAACCCATTCAGAATGTCAAGATAAAAGAAAGAGATGGATTGGAATTAGAGATGAAAATGGATTCAGCTGAGACTATTGCAGACCAGTAGTTTCAGTAGGGTGATAAAACCACAAGGCAAAACCCAAAGAGAAATTCAGTGAGACTGAAAGTGAAAATGGTTGTACAGCTAGAGTCTGAGGTCTAGGGATGATCAGAGGATAAAGTGCTGAGGGTGGGGGGATCAAAGAGAAATATATAACAGATGGGAGGGTGGGGGAAATAGAAACAGTTCCCCCAGATGGCATGTATTATCTCCTGGAAGGACTGGCAAGATTAGAGAATCTTGCCAAGAGGAGGATATACTGTGAATAGAGCTATACTAACTGTGTTATATTAAATTCTATTCAGCAAGTAAGAAAAGACTTCTTGTACATTAGTTACTCTTTTAGAAGTGCGGGTTCCATGTATTAACCCAACTTGCTCCCTTTGTGCTGTCATTATTGGTATCACTCTATATTCAGTATATAACTTATATATATATATGCATACTTTCTAAAACATCCCAAAATCAACCTCCTTCTGTTTTCCATCTCTTCCCTATTTTTTTTTTTCTTGATACCATCCCATTTTATGTGACTGTTTTTTTCCTTGTTGGCAGAGTAACAAAGTTCAGGGGCCTGCAGATTTTATGAATCTTTTTATGGTGTCTTGGCTTGGTGGAAGGATGGTGTGGATGTCACTGGATATCAGCCAATCTTTCTGTGAGAGGGTCTGCACAGTGGGTGCCAAGAGGGATAGGGATTGGAAGACTGGAACAAAATTGTAGAATTAATTACAGAAACAAATATAGAATTAATTATAGAAATAAAAAAAAGTTAAAATTTATGAAGAAACTTTTCTTTAAATCATGAAAGGACAAATTGTTCAATTTAACTTGGAAAGGGTTAGGGGATTTACTATAAAAATGGTGCTTGCCTAGAGTATACGATGCTTTTCTCATCAAATTTTTCTAATTAAACAATCAGTTCAAAGAAAGGTTGCTGAAAAAAGGTGGGTTTAGGAGTCTTTCCAGCTTCAATTTTTCAAATTCCTGAGAGTTTTCCTAGTTATGAATTTAAAAATTAATAACCTATATTTGGGGTGTGTGTGTTTATGGTTTTCTTTTTATAAGCCTGGGAGTTGCGTTTTTGAGCTTCCCTCTGTGAAATGAGGACTGGAAATTTGTTTTATTATGGAATGGAAAGTCTCAAATTACTGCAGTAGTTAATGTTTGAAGAAAAATACCACATTTTCAAGATTTGCCGTAAAATTATAAGAGTTGGAAATTTTGGGTTAAGTTAGAGGCCTAAAACTTAAAGGTAAGTAGGACTACTTCTGAGGAATTAAAGAAAAGGCAACATAAGCACAATGAGGAAAATGATAAAGCAGCCTCAATTTTCCCTGTGAAGACTGAATGACAGCAGAAGAGAGGAGCTAGCAGAAGTCAAAAACCAGGGTAGGGAGGTTGACAGGATGAGGGGAACCATAAAGAGGAGAACATGGGGACAAGTGTGGAAAAGATAAGGTCAGTCCAAAGTGCCAGTATCCTCTCATTTATGCTGACTTAAAACAGATCCTTGGAAAAAAGTGAAGAAAGTGACACTTCCCGTGGTAGATGGTGCTGCTGATGTGAAAGCAGCAGTTTTTTCACACCTTGCCACCATTACTGTTTTAAACTGGAGCTCTCAGCCCAACCATGTGACTCAGAATAGCTCTGAGCAAAAGGGCTGGACTGCAGAGGCGGCTGTTGCACCTTCTCACCCAAGCTATGGGCATTTTTATATAGCTCAGCCCTGGGAAATAGTTGGCCAGAGCAAGTTAAGAAGACAGGTGTTACTGTTAGTTGGAGCTGTTTGCCACAGGGTTGCATTTGCTTACCCTGGCACGTTTGGTGTGATGTCAGCACACAAAGAATGTTTCTGCAGATAAAGCAAACAGCAAATGATTTCATGAGCCTGTTTGTGACAGATGTGTGCAGCGTGAAGAAACATTGTAGCACAAATTATAGTACTCTTCAAGATCATGTTATTCCAGCTCATTAATCACTTTTCTCTGGTTTGTCTCCACGAATGACTATCTGTGAAAACTCACCAGTGCTCACGACAAGGCTTTCTGCTTGCCACCCCCTCCACATAGAGGCCTGTTGAAATTCTGTGTACTGTTATCAAAACCACACTGAAAGACAGATGGGAGCTGTACCTCTTTCATGTCTGCTTCACACTCCTCTTCCACTTGGGGCCAAGGGCTGCCTTGTATAGGAAATCTCCCACAGCATTTCATGCTGAAAACAAAAATGGGTTTTTTCTCACCAAATTCTTTTATCAGTGTATTTTATCCAAGTAAGTTAAAACCATCATGGCTTTTTTTGGTGACGAATGGGTAAAAGAAGAATAAATAATAGGCACTCTAAATTAGAGGAATTTGCATAATGAAATTACTGAATCATATTGCTATAGTGAAATTGGAGCATAAAATGTGTTTGGAAACGTGCGTATTTTAAGGGTATTTTTTTATGTGAGGGAGGAAAAAGAGGAGATGCTTGTCTTCCCTCCACTCCAAAGGACCCAAGGGAATGTATATTTACTGCTATCCCCAGGACTTCTGTGTGCTCCTGGCCCAGTCTTTGGAAAATTTTACTAGTCAAGGAGTCATGCATGCCTGTTTCCTCATCCTTTACTTGTCATGGAGCAGCTGCATTTCAGAGTCGTTAGGAAAGAGCAGTGACTACATATGGAAGAGAACAAGATGAATATACCAGTATTTTCAATTGAGATTAAATCTGAAAATAAATAAGTAATGTGATGTTTGTTGTTGCAAGGGAGAACACAGATTCAAAAATTCCCTCTCTAGTGGTGCACAGACTCATAAAGCTTTTCCACAGACAAACCTCTTAACATTGGACATTTTTGGCAGGTTGAGTTGCAAGGACAGTTATTTTATGGTGTTCAGGAACAGCAGCAGTGAACCACTCAGGTCCCAAATGGAATGCATTTTTTTCCACTGGACTGCCATTCAGTCAGGTCAAAGAGCCTCAAAGTTCCAGTCCTGCTTTCCCCAGCCCTTCCTGCTATCCTTAGAGAAGGAAGAAGGCACTGCACTCGTAGTAGGATTAGGGCAAGCTTCAGTTTTCAAAGGCAGTAGATGAGGTGTTTGGTGTTACATGGTGCTACAAAGACATGGGCAACTGAGACGGGATGGAATTCCTCACAGCCAGGTAGCTGAAAATCCTAGAAACAGGCCAAGTGTGGCATTGCCAGCTGGAAGTCACTGCAGTGAAACAAACCCAGGACTGAAATAGCTTCTGCACTGAGGCATCTGGGTATCATCCCTGACCGTACATTTGCCTAAATCTTCTCTTCAGAAGATCTGAAGGAGATGAAGATTTAGTCATATTTTATATAGCAGTACAAGGATTGGAAAACTCATCCTGAAAGCAAGGAAAAGAACTGTGTGCCATTCTCATCCAGAGGGTGAGAGGAGCCCCTCCTGGCTCTCCATCTAACCTGTCAGTAGCGACTTCCCCGAGTTCTTGAGAGTTGTGTCATCAGAAATACTTTGTTTAATGTTACCTTTGTCTTCTCATCCAGCTTCTTGAAGAATCTCCTCGTTTCCTCCATTCACCCTCTGCCTCATTCACCCCCTATATTTAAAGAGGTGACTCTTCTCCCAGACATCTGATTTGGGTGTGATGAACTTCACTCACATGAATTATATAATTTATCAAGTTATATAGGTCCCTTTTCATCCACCAACACCCCCAAATCTTTTCCCTCAGAGCTTCTCTCAATCTATTCTCCTTCCAGCCTGTATTTGGATTGGGACTGCAGTCAAGTTTGTCTGATGTATCCACAGGGTATAACCAACCTAGTGAATTGTGATGATGTTTGTCCCTACATATCACACTCAAGAAACTTGCAAAATTTTGCTTGTTCTTATATAAACCAACCTACACTTCCTATTGTTTTTCTCCTGTTAAATATTCCCCATCTTATGATATGTTTCAAAAAAACCTTTTAGATGACAGCATTTATCATGTTGAAATGTTTTTATCAACAAATGGGAAGTCATCTGGTATCAATATTTAGTAAATAAGTACGATTTAGCAACACCAAAATGTTTTTCCCCCATTTTTGTAATGCTCTTCTCTTGAAGTGCACTAAGTGCCAATAATCTGTTTTCCTCTTGTAGTTAATGTTTTCTTATGCAGGCTTTTTAATGGCCATAGTCTAAAAACATCTGCTGGTGGACAGGATCACTTGGGATTTTGGTTGCTCTTTTATTTCCACTTCAGTCTTTGGAGTTCAAATAACTCCCACTCACCTGACAGCATCAAAACCAAACCAGAACAAAAGCCCATCTGCTGTGGGTGAATTTCCCAATGCACAGCTGACAGCAGATCTAGAAGGGAGATGAATCCAGGGCCAAGTCCAATGCAGCTTTTGGCTTGTAGATCTCATTTGGATCCAGAGCGCACCAGGAGAACTCCTGGAACCCAACACTGAGTGAGGAATGCAAAACTAGACCCAAAATGTTCTGGACTTGGTTTTTCTAATGTTATATAATCTGTCCAGGACACTGAAGTCAGTGTCTTTCCCCTGTGAAATGTTCAATAAGATCTTTAATTCACCACAGGCCACCAAGAGTCAGGTTTATTTTTCTCAGCAGTACAGGGCCTCTTTGAAGCACCTCGGGCACTTGGAGGGAAGACTGTTGTCTTCTGAATCACTACCACCCCTTCACTGCAGCATCCAGCAGTCCTTTGAGATCACAGCTGCCATCCAGATTTTAGCCACTCTGAGCCTGCATTGCTGTACAAAATCTGGAGAGATGATAACCTAAGTTTTTATGGTATCTGAGTTGAAAGCGCCTCACAGTTTGAGTCTTTAAATCAATGGCTGATAACTTGGTTCTTTACTATGCAGGCAGGCTAAAATTTCCAGAATATATACAACTTCCAGAATACAAAAACAGCTTTCAAGACACAACTAGAAACCTAGTTAGCTAGTAAAAAGGTAAAAATGTATAGGGAACATAGGTGTTTTATTAGAAAGTCTGTCTCTTTGGTCTGAAAGCTCCCTCTTAGATACCTAAGTCTATGGTTACAATGAAACAGTTTTGCACAATTTGAAGGAGATATAAAAAATTATATGATCTGGAGAGCCATTACAGTTCTCTAAGGAGAGAAAATCCTTGTATCAACCTGGAGGCACTGGCAGAAAAATGAAAATTTTGGCTCAATGTTGGTTATCAAACACAAGACAAAGGCTCTTTAACGTTTTTATTGTTATGAAATTTGGGTTATAGAAGAGCAGAATCTTTAGTTCAAGACAAACAGAACATTCAGGTCATTTCATGAATATCATCTATTGAATTCAAGGTGTAAATAATGTCATCAAATGTGGGTGTCTACTTTCAGATTAGAGAAATAACTCTATGTATTTTACTGATATATTAACTCCACTGATATTCAGATTAGCCTGGACACTTGAGTTACAGGTAGACACGTCCTCTGCAACTACTTATGACTCAATCCAGTTGCACACATGTGGATCTATTGCCATCTGAGCTGCATTCTATCTGGCCTGCAAAAGGGCACTGGCACTCCAGAAAAGCATAGCTTTCTCATATACCCCATTTTTCCTGGCACCCTTGCAAACGTCTTGAATATATTAAAGTGCTAAAAATCACAGTCTGCTCTGATACTTATGCGGTTGAATTCAGACCTTGAAATAAGGAGAGAGAAATCACATGCATTGTGTCTTGTTTCATTTGAGAGCTTGAAAAGGATTTAGTTCATCTTTCACAGAAGACACTATAAATCTTTCCCTGGGTTTAGATGGGAATCAGATCAGCTGAACAAAGTAAAGGTAACAGCTTGGGAGACTGAATAGCCCTCCAAACTGACACTAGCCACACTGCATTATTTCATTTCAAATAAAAGTGAAGCTGGTCAGAATCAAAACTTTTGCTCATCTAACGGCTGGTTTTTATCTCAGTCCTGTAGATAGATATCTACATCCCTGATAAAACTGGTGAAGTTGATACTAGATGTGTATCCAAGACTCAGATTTTATAATACAGCCAGTGAAGTTTGATCAGCTTGTGAGATCCAGAGTTCTGCAGTGGGAAGTTACTTTGTACTGTCAGTGGCCCAAGTAAAGGCAAAGTAGGTCTGGCAACCATAGCTGGGGGTTGAGGCAGGGCAGTCACCACAGCAGTTACAGAGGAGGAATATTGTGCAGTGCAAAGATGTTGGTATGATGGGTCCTGATGAACATTTTCAGGAATTTCTGTCAGGCACTGAGCATCCACACTGCTTATCAGATTCAAAGAAATTGGAGGTGGGTCTAGAACATTCCTAAAGCATGCTGAAAAATCCAGCATATCCACTCTCTCACATCAGTGGAGGCATTCCTGCTGACTCCAGCATCAACAGGAGAGGGGCTCAAAGCACACTTCTGCTGCCAGAACTCTCAGAGCAGAAGCTCTTTACAACAAAAAACAGTGCATTTATGAGTTGAAATGCAATACATGTCATTTTCCTGTTAAAACTTCCTTACACATATAAATCTTTGCTCTTTAGCTTGCATACAGTTGTCCTATCCTGACCAAGATGGATATCGAGCTGTCTGTTCCCTAATAAAGCCCATTACCATCCGCACTGTTGGTATCTTTATGCCAAATTCTTTTGATGAGTTTGTTTCATTAGGCGTTTCATATACACACAGAGAACAGTGACCAGCAGGCATCTTACATTAATTCATTTATCCTAAATTATGCAAAGACTTGAAGAATATGCTTTTAGAAGGAGACCAATATTTCTTTTTGCTGTTGTAACTGTTTTTCAAATTTGGCTTTCCTTTGACAGCAGAGAGAGTAGAAGAACGTGTGGGGTTTATGAATTGTCGCTAGCAAACTTGTGTTTCATCTTTTTAGCTAGATTTTCACATTTGAAAATAACATCTGCTCCTTCCCTCTTTCTCAGTAAGACTTTTTAAAGAGAGATTAGATGCAACCATTTTCTAAAATCCCAATATAATGAAACAGCTGAAAGAGAAGCTTAAAAGAAGGCAACTGAAAAAGAAATATATTCCCCACCATGATCATAACTCATAGCTATGTGTTGTGAGAACTCTAACAAGTTAATCCGCCTGGTTTTGGTTTTCAGTCACAGATGAACTAACAGCCTCTCATTTAAGTTACTGCATGGAACCACTGTGAGCTTAAGAAGCATTAGTCATTTTATTTGCATTCAAAGGGTTGTGTTTTTTAAAATGTAAGGAATATCCCTTCCCTTAAGAAAGGAGCATATCCCGCATAGCAAGGATTAGTAGAGAGGCAGGAAAATCTGTGTTAGCTAAAAATTGATTACATAGATTCATTTGGGTTGGGCAAGGATCCTTCTGTGTCATCAATTCCATTCCACTGCACCAGCACCAAATTGATGATAGCAATAGGATTGTGGGATGGTAGAAAGTATAATTTCAGAAAGGAAGAACCTAAAATTATTTCAGTGTGTGTGTATGAAATTAAGGACCTTGAATTGTTCTAATCTCTCTCCTGTAGAAAACACCGGCAAGATTTGCAATTTTTTTTGCCAGCTTTCTCTTCAGTGTGATAGCCATTGATACACATTTTAATTCTAAATATTTGTTGTTTCTTTTGTCACTATTTCTTTTAAGAATGTTACTGAAAGTCCTTCAGGAAGTAGTTATCAGTAGATTATGTGAGATTTAGCAGCCATGATTTTGCCATGGACCAAAGAAGGTAATATAAGGCCTTCAGCTTGTCTGCTTCATTCTGGCCGGTAGTAGTTAATGAAAACTTCTAATTGTGAAAATATGCTTCCACTCAAGGGAAGCCATACCTTAAGGAAGCAACTTTACTCACAACAGGCTTCCTTTTTCAAGAACTGTTTTAACTCTCACTCAAGTCGGTTGTAGTTTTTACACTGCTTCCGTTTGGCATTGGCTCAGGCCTCTTCAATGATGAGTTTGAAACCCTGATAGATAGGAGAATATTCTATGCAATAATAATTCAAAGAAATTACCATGTTACAGTGCAGAATAGTGGAAAATTCTGCTGTACTAGGAATTCTGGTCTTTCATTTTGGTTTTGACCTAGAAATTATCTGACATGCTATAGACAGATAAATTGTTACCATTTTTTGATTGAATACATAGTTTTAAATAAGTTCAAGCAGCTGGTTTTCAGTATGCTTTCTATTTTTTTTATATTAGTCTCATTATCCCTTACTCCAGTGCTATCACTATAGATTTCATAGGAAGGCAGAGATTATCTTAAAAAAAATTGAACTACATTATCCTTAACTCACTGGTAAGATGTTCTTCATTTCTCAGAGTCCGATAAAACAGCTCTCTGCTGGGCTTGGGAGTGTGTTACCTTTAATTCAACGCATATCTAAGTCAATATATATCTTGTTTTCCTGCAGATAGAAAACCAATCAGACGTGGTTACATGGCAATACACCCTAGACTCTTACTCTGTAGGGTATTTCATTTCCCAAGGAACCATCAGAGGTAACAGCTTTGTTCACAGGAAGCATTTTTAGGACATCAGCTATGTGAGGTCTCAGGGAAAGAGACTACATGTGGCTTCCTTCCCAAAGAGCTCCTGAAATAAATGCTTATGCATAACTTGGGTCAAAGATGTCCAGACTGTTGAATTGAAAGACAGAACAAAGCTCTGAATTTCTGTAGCCAGAAAATTTCTGTGATTAGTGATTTCTGCAGTCCATGCTCTGGTACTTGTGATGGTCATTTTATGGAGTTTTGGTTTGGTTTGATTTTTTGGGGGGGTTTTGATGTTTTTGGGTTTGTTTGGGTTTGGATTTTTTGTTTGTTTTTTAGTTATATGTTCTTTCCTCATTTAGAAGCTTCAGTATGGTGTGACATTTTCTGTGGCCCATATCTATCATTAGCTATTGTTTCTAATTCTTAGTAGTTCTGTCACCTTTTCTGTTAGACTATAACATTTTAGGGAAGAGGATTATGGTCTTCAGTTTACAGAGATAATTTTGTGTACACACATGAGAGTATATAGACATATGTGTGAAGGAATTTCTTTTCAGACCTGCTGGGGGCAATATTTGGTTTTCTTTACAGGATATTTGTTCTCTGTCGTGTCTGCTCTGTTTCAGTCTGGGTAGAGATCCCAGAAGCTGTTTATGTGAGAGGTTAGAAACTCATTTACACAAGTTGTTATTCTCCCAACCAGCTTCATAGTTCTCTCCTACAGAAAAATGGGGTTTGTTTTGCTTTCCCTTAGGTGTCATGATGTAGGTCAAGATTTTCCACGGACAAATATAATCAGCACTGGTATAATTTCATAACTCAAAATGGCTCATAAATCCACAGAAATTTTCCATTAGTGAGAGATAAAATTTACCTCAGAAATTAATTTTTATGAAACCCACAGACAAAATATTCTTGAAGTCATCTCCTTTCATATGCATGGTAATAGCCATTTTGCCTCGAGGTGCATTTGGAATTACTGAATTTTCAATTTAAAATTTCATAAAAACATAATTTATTGATCTCACTCTTCTTTCCTCACTAAGTCACCAGTCCTATAGAAAGAGGAAGAATTCTGTACATTTCTAATATTAAAAATTATACTAAATATATTAGTTTCCCATTATTTTATGTATTTTACTTTTTCACCAAAAAGGAAGAAAATTTTAATTAAAAAAAGATATTTGAAAATAATTTCCCATCTGTACTGCTTATAGTAATTGGCTGGTTATTCTTAAAAACAGAACCAAGACCACATTATCCCTTATGGCATATAAGCGCAAACCTGGTTGGAAACCACAGCCTTAGTGTTGTCTTTTCAATCCACTAGTCTCAAGCACAAATATGGATATCCAGTAAGACTAATCAGCAGATAGTAATTAGGTCCAAGGTCTTGTGACAGGCATATTCTAAAAATAACAGCAAACAGAAATAAAAAATGTATGCTGTCATTAAAAAAAATTCTATTGCTAAATTATGTCTAGCACCTGTGGAAGACAGCAGTCAGCACCCAGCCTATAAATTTAACATTTTTTCTTCACATAAGCAAATCTTAGTTCTTGCAGACTTGCTTCTGAGCTTTGCCATTACCTCACTGAGGATTTGTGCTCACTGGTGTGTTTGTGTTTGTGTAGCAGTGGAAATTTTTTTTCAGCAAATATGAAGAGAAAGCCTGCATGTTTTTCAATTTTGAAAATATTATCCTTGGCAATGAAAGTGGTAAACCCAGTGGCTAAAAATGGTGTACTTTCTAGGGTATATTTCTTGGTTTATACCTGAAATAGAACACCAAACTCAATTACAACAAATCTCTCAAGTGACAAAATTAGCACAGTAGCATGAACTCAGCCAATTAAGCACAAGAAGGTTCTCATTAATCTATATTTTTGGAGTTATGGAATGATACAAATACTTTCTTGCACATTTTACTGGAATTTACATGGAATGGTTGAGTGCACCTTTGTAACCTTTGCAGTGTAACTGGAGAAATATTGTGGTCTTTGAAAAACCAGTTGTCTTTTAGTCTTCGGGGTGCTTGCCTGAGTTTTCATCAACTTCAAACCGCAGTGCCCAAGGCTGAAAGGCCAATATAGGACAATCAACAAAGTCAACTGGATGTGTAATGGAAGTTTCCAACACTGGGATCATTGTACTTCACACACAACTGAGACCCAGCAAAAGTAGGCACATGGAAATTGCCTGTTTTACAGGTGGGACTTCCTCTTCCAAAAGAAAACTTTTATTCCAATAAGGACCTGCTTTTGGAAGTGCAAAGCCCACATATGATTATCTGGGACCTTTGGATAAATACTAAGGTATTCAGTAATGGTGTCCACCAGTTTGTGGGAAACCACAAAGCCAGAGAGGCCCTATTTCACAGAAATCAGTATAAGATTTCACAGTCTTATTGACCTGTTTGGAACATACTGATAGAACTTCCTTCATTTTCTGTTACCTCTTCCCCAAAATTAACAGTGCCTGATGATTAGGGAGGGCAACCTCTTGCTGTTACTCTTTTTAAAAGACTGCTCTATTAAAGAAGTTTGAAACTGCTTTCTGGATTGAGATGTCAATCAAAACAAGCAAAGGAATGTCTTGTTAGCAGATTCTGATAGGACTTAGATTTGAGGTTTGAGCTATTCATGATACAGAAACGAAGATTATACCACAGGAAGAACATCAGTCAAGAGAATCCAACGGCCAAAATTATAAGTGTCTGTGGGCTTCAGATTGGTTTAAGCAGCTGATAAGCATGACTTTGGAGTTCTGGAGCTTTGGTGTCAGGTGCTGAATATCTGACCATTCATCTCTCTAGCTCACACAACAGCAGTTTGAAATATTTTCATTGAGGGTGATGGATAGAAAAGAGATGTCAGCCAGAATAACAAAAAAAATTACTGGAAAAGATTGTGTCATGCTTCACCCACTCTTGCATCTGATTCTTCCTCATAAATATTGTAAATTTTGCAAGTCACTTCATTTTTCAGTTACCATTAGGGAGTCTTACATTCAGCTGAAATAAAAATGTACATATGAAACAATTCTGCCTATAAAAATGTTTTAGTAGTGGAAATGAATTTCTGAACAAACCAGTAACATGCAATTGATGTAACATTTCTGTTCTAAATTATGGGTTTATAGTCCAAGATGTTAGTGAAAACTGTTCATTAGCCTACACTCCTCTCTCAATCTCATTTCCCAATGGACAGGCACGCATAGCAGAATCATCAGTCTTGGTAAGTAATTGTTTCTGCATCAGCCTGGAGACTAAACTATCCTCCCATAAACTGAGAGAGCCTTTCAGCATCATGTATTCCATGCTGTGCCTGTGCTGTGCCTGTACAGATAAAGAAATTATGTCTGTCTCTTTTGCTGTCATATCTACTTTCATTCACAAGCACTAAGCTTGTCTGAGCACAAGAATAATACAATGAAAAAGCTAAATCTTCCAAATGACTTTTTATTGTTTAGCTTGGGTATACCAAAGCCCATTCAGCCACTGTAGGATACGTCATTCCTTACTAAGCATCTATCCAGTGTTTTGGTATAACCAGCATTCCAAATCTCTCCTGAACTCTTCAACCTGATTAAATCCCATGACACTTAGAGCTTTGTCACTGGTCACAAGCATATTAGCACTGACAGTGCCAAAGATATGGCAATACCCTTAAAAATCTGAAAGAAAACAGGTTTCCCCTATCTCTTTCTCTAGTGATGTAAGCATGGTTTATCCCTACAGAGCACAACCAAGTGAAATAATGCCTTTTTAGTTAGTGGTTGGACAACTAGACATGAAAGAGTCTGAATCACCATCTCCTTTGGCTTCTTTCCACTAAAGTCTGGGACATTTACAGATGGAAGTCTTTTGATCCCTCCAGCTAAAGCTGTTCTATTTTGTCAAATTAAATGCTGAAAGCCTGAAAATGCAAAAGATCAGAAGGATCCCTAGGGATCTAGTCCAACCCTGGTGCCCTGAGGCAGAAATACCTACATCCAGGACACCAAATATTAAAAAAATATTTATCTACTTTGTTTTTAAAAAGTTGCAATGAAGAAACCCTCCATATGTGATAGATCTTGGTACTTTAATGAAGTACTCCTTCTATTATGAAAATATACAGTATAAATTGTTTTCCTTTCCCCTGCAGATGAGAAGAGCCATCCTATTTGTAAAAGGCTTTTACATTGTCAAGCCTGCTATATCTGCCCTCAGTCTGTTCTAGACTAAACAAACATTGCTCCTTCAACTCTTCCACAAAGTTCATATTTTCTAAACTTCTTATCGGTTTTATTGTTCTTCTTTGTACTCTAATTTGTCAACATGTTTCTTGTGCTGAGTTGTGCCTAAACCGGATACAGTCCCAAGATCTCACTGGACAGAGAATAAATTTCTCTCTGTTGTCCATGACACTTCTACTGATTTGAAGCTTGCCATTTTTGTGCTGCAGCCAAAATGTTTATTAATATCTGACTAGTTACCCATTACAATCCCCCATCCGCCTCTCTTACCCAGTCAGCTATTCCCCATTCCACATCTATTTTCCATAACAGGCCTTTAACACAAGTTTCCTTTCTCAGAGATTTGAATTCTGATCCTGCCCTCAGTAGTGCATTTAGCCCCTTTCAATTTGCCATTGAAGGCAAATCATAGACATGTAGATTTCTACAGAAGAAGGTTGCTATTTGAAATCCTTTTCATTTTGATAGTGTGAAGTCCCACCTGCTTGTTTTCAAATTCTTTATAAATCACGTTTACATCATGTATTCCTGTATAAGAGGATGTATGAAGTGACACATTTTTACAAAATTTGTCGTTTGTTACTTTACCTTCATCCACTGTCCCATTAAAGCACTTATCCTGGAAAATTCTGACGTGTGAGTTCAAAGACAGTTTACCATCATCTTGATGCTCCTACTGCCAGTGGCACCTATAATGGGTTTCTTTTATTAAATCCCAATTCTGAGATCCTTGGGGTTCCAGAGGAAAGGTGGTTACCTAAATGACTGCTATAGGTTTCTCAAAGTATAAGGACAGTGGTAATCCAAGAATTGCAATGTTGTTGTTAATCTAAACTGCAGATAATTTGTGCTTTTCTGCTGGACTCTTTATAATAATAAAGAATTCCATCCAAGAGTAGGCTCTTGGGATTGAACCAAATTTGTATGTTCTTTGGAAAAGGATGTGTGAAATAAATTTGTTACAAGATTTTTTATTTTATTAAGTTCAATTATAAATACATAAACCTCCTTCTAAGTCATGATTTAAATCTCTACAATAATGAAAATTTATTTGCATGGTGATTTATTCCAGAGATTTTATTAGTTTGTTTTCATTCATAAAAGATGAATTTAAAAAATGAACATGATTTTAATGTGCAGAGGAGTATGGACCAAATGAAAAGTGATACTTTACTCCACCCAGCAAAGAGTTACACCTCGCCTTAGCAGACTGAGAATTTGAAAGGAAGAAAATAGCTTCAGGTTAGTTTCAGATGTTCTCTAAAGCTGGATGAATTTATTCCATTTTGTTTCCCACCATTTACTCAGAAGGGTTGCCTCAGGATATGGATTATTTCAGACATTGGTATTCCACCATACCCTGTAGTACAGGACACAGAATGTAAACATGACTGTAAAAATTAACAGATTCTCCTTTCCTATGCCTGAATTCAGACATTGGCCAAGATTGTGAACGTACCTGAGACATTTATACTCGGCTCACTGAACCTATAAATGTGGGGAACTCAAAAGTTGTAACTTTGATACTTTATTCCGTGAGGTCTAACAATTATCTTTGTTTCATATATATTCCATAGTGTCCCAATCCTCCTTGTATTGTATGAAAATAAATACTTCGGTCAACTGAAGCAAAATAAAAATAGGGCTAAAATCTTAACATGAATTCTATGTTTGCAAAAAAATAAAAACTTGAACAATTTCTGATCTGCAGTAAAGTAATAAAAGTACCTAAGATAAGGAAAACAGGCATATTATACCAAATTTTAATTCTGCAATTTTCCATCCTTTTGTAATTCTTTTGGTACTTTTTCTTGTACATTTTTTACTTTTTTGATACATGTAATTTTTACCAAAAATGGGAATGTAGCTAATGAATTCTTGAGTCTTATTGGCACACACATTCTTCAGTTACCAGTTTAAGTCTCTGTGCTTAAACTGTGTTACTGGTAGCTCAGGAGTGAATTTAATGGCTTTACCTTTAGTTGCTATGGCAAAAATAATCAATACCATGACAAAAAAAATACTACTTTTGAAGATGCAATGGAGATATTAAAAATTCATTGCTGTCCTGTGCTTGTCCAATGCACAGTTTTAATTTTTTGTTGTTCTCTGAAAGAACTGTATGAATAATTTATTCTAGAGGTTATGGTTGGGTTTTTTGCAGAGTAGAAATAAAGTCATTAAAAGCAGTGTAGTAACACTGTATTAGATAAAAAATAATAATAAAAAAGAGGATCTACAAGTGTCATGAGTCTGGTTTTGCTATGTTGGAATTTTCCAAACTATTTTGATCATAGTGGAAAGCCACTGTAGAAGATCCCACATGCATTGTTACTTTAATAAACGCCTAGATGCATATTTAGTTAGATGTTTCAAGAGTATTTTAAATTATCTGAGTGATATTGAAAATACATGTGCTTGCTTAATCGGAACCTTTCTATTAAGCTGTTTCAGCTTTAAGTTACAATTTCTGAAATTACAAAAGAAGGAGGGAAAAATATGGCTTGATACAACTTTAGAGAAATAAAAATCATTCACAGTTTCCCTTATATTTTCCCGTATTTCAGGAGAATCGAAGGCTCAGTTTCACAATTTCCTGGCTCCCCAGTACTGAAAATTAAGTGAGGAATAAAATTATCCCCTCACTGATAGTCTTTCATGCAGTCTATCTAACGGACTAACTGTGGAAGGTTTCTGCGTAAGATGACAAAAGTAAGGAAGAATCCAAGCAGAAACTGTCAAACTCATATTCCAGTAAAATCATCCAAATATTAGCTTCATGAAAGTGTAAACAAAGCAGACAGTAACTTGGCGTAGGAATTGTGGAATGGGAGAAGGCTCTAATTACAGAAATATGAATCAGCCAATAAAGGATAATGGATTTTTTTCAGAAAAGGAAAAAACTGCAAGGTCTTGAACTATAGGGAAAGTGAGAGGCTGGTTTTAGAGCATGCACTTGTGATCTTCTTCCAAAATCAGACCTCTCTAATAGGTCTTATAAACCAAATCCTGTAAAATGTGTCCCACTCTGCAGCCTGCTTTGCAGTAGAATCTTTAATATTTTGTAGAGCAGTAAAGGAGAGGGAAAGGTCACTGGAAGGCCAAATGAGAAGGATGTGTAGGAATATGCCAAAACTTCTACATCCTGTGGAGAAGTGCTCCTCATGGTTTAGTGCAAACACAACAATGAGGAAATCTCTCCAGTTCATCCCTGCCCACGTAACCCACTTCTCCAGACTCTCACATGGGAAAACACACCAGAGCTTCCAGATGGGAGGAAGATTCAGTCTCTCAGCCCACATTCACTCTTTCCATTATTCCATTCAACTTGAGCCTTTCTGCAGGACCTCAGCATTCAGCTTTTATCTCCCGTGGCAAGGGAATGTTGTGCTAGATATAGACCTTTAGCCAAATCTCAAATTCTTAATTTGACCCAGATCTAGGGCTTTATTTTAATGGAGCTTGGCTGATTTATGTGAACTGAGAATGTGGCATATTGTCCAAATCAGAATTCCATGTCTCAGCAACTGAGTAAAATAAAACCTTGACTTGTGAACACAGAGGTCCAAAGGCAGCAATATAAATATTTTTAAATGCTTGAAGTTTATATTAGATTTAACTTGCTATAAACCATATCCAGCTTATTTAATACAGGATTAGTTTATGAAAAGCAATTTAAAAATAGAACAGAGTGTAGACAAGATCAACAAATACATTTGGGTAATCCAGGTATAGATTTTAAAGTTAAGTTGATAAGCACTAAAAAAGCACCTTGCAAAACTGCAGATATTTGCACATTAACAAAGAATAAAACCATAGAGAAACACACTCAGTGCATTGCTTTTAAATTTTACCACTTGCCAATTACAAAGAATGTGTTTAACAAAAAGCAACAGAGAATTCTGAATCCGTATGTTTGCTGTGAGTATGGGAGACTAGACATGATATAGCAGCATCTTCAAAAGTAGCTCCCATGGCATTTTTCTTCATTTTGAGCAGAGAATAAACCTTGTTCATGCTTCTCACAGCTTTTCTCTTACTTTCTCTTGGAAGTCTCGTAGGTTTCTTTGCTTCACCCTCATCAGAGCACGGAGTGTACACATGGCAAGATGTGCCACCCCCACAAGATGCAAGTAGATGAAGCTTGCTCAGTAGGCACACAGACTTTTGGTAGCATGCTTCAAAACATCTTTCCTACACAAGTTAAAATTTTTTTAAATCTTATGGCAGGAATAATTTTTGATAGGAGAAAGTGCGTTGTTAAAAAAACCCCACTTTTCTGGCAAATCAGTGTTCCTGGTCACTAAAGCTTAATAGTGAACAGGTAACCAGACTTCATTTGGTCTAAAATAAACATTGGCCAATTAGTACACTTTTCTCTAGATTCATTCTTAGAAATAGGATTGATTTTTTTCCAACATTAACTGGTATGTGGCAGACACCCAGGAACCAGCAAGGGTGATGAAAAGCCTGGCAGACATAAAAGTAAAAATGATGTCTAAAAAAGGAAAGCAATAGAGCAAACATAATTGGCAAATGATGCAATAAGGACAACTTTTCTCTGATTTAATAAGAAAGTGTGTCATCTTTTTAATGACCCAGAAAGTCATAGATGCAACTTTATACACATTGATCAACTGGTAGGCAGAAAAAGAAATATGTAATGGCAAAGTGATTCCACACAAAAATTTCACTGCGAAAGAAGAAAAAATATCAGAAACAAAGACATCAATTAAAATTTGTTAGTAAAGGACAGATTTTTAGGCTAAGATACTTTTTGACACACACCTCAATTTTCTTGAAATTTCATGTAGTTGCAAATACTTAAAGCTTTTAAGAAACCTGTAGTTACCAACAATTTAAAAAAATGGGACATCTTGGATAATAAAGAACAATAGTCATCTAATTAACATTATTTCATGCTGAACAACTTATTTACTCAGCTGTATGTTTGCATGTAAGACTGCTGTTATCTCTGGTATGCAGGAAGAACAGAAAAAAGAACTTTTATACAGTGTATAATTGACAGACCTACAGCAGAGCATAAAAGAAAAACAGTTTTCAGATTACTTAGTAAGCAATTTACAAGTGTTTTCTCTTGAGTTCAATTAATCAGTACCAGAATGCTTGATTTGTAACCATGTCTTTATACCACGTAGTTCTTGACCAATATGAGACAAAGATTCAAGATCTAAAGAAAATTGCAGTGCATATCACTTTATTCTATGAAGGAAATAGCCACAGATTTATGCCAAGATTTAAAAAGTCAAGAAGAAATAGTTTCCAGGGAATAGCTTCATAGATAGAGTGTATGTATTTATTTCACTATCCTGTGTCTTTATAATTTGGATGTTACTGCATGGTTAGTACTAATTTTTCAGAAAGTTCCACCTGAATATGAGGACTTTACTGTACTTTACTGTACAGCTGACAGAGCACTGGAATAGGTTGCTCAGAGAGGGTGTGGAGTCTCCCTTGCTGGAGATATTCAAGAACTGTCTGGACACAATCCTGTGCAAAGTACTCTCAGTGGACTCTGCTTGTGCAGAGAGGTTGGGCCAGATGCCCCATGTCCAACCTCATCCATTCTGTGAATATGTGAATATCAACTCTGAAAACATAAGAGAAATCCTGAACACATTTTACATATATGCTCAGAAATTTAAGTCTAAATTAAGAAGGGAAGATTGAGAGAGGATCTGATCAGTGCACATGCATATCTCAAAGGCAGGTGCCAAGAGGATGGAGCTAGACTCTTTTCAGTGGTGCCCAGCAACAGGACAGGGAACAATGGACATAAACTACAACACAAGAAGTTCCTCCTCAACATGAGGAAGAACTTCCTTACTCTGAGGGTGGCAGAGCTCTGGAACAGCTGTCCAGGGAGGTCATGGAGTCTCCCTCTCGGGAGACATTCAAAACCTGGCCGTGTTCCTGTGTAACCTACTCCAGGTGACCCTGCCTTGGCAGGGGGTTGGACTAGATGATCTCCAGACCTCCCTGCCAACCCTACCAATCCTGTGATTTGGGAATAAAACTGTCTCAATAAACAATAGGTTGTTCAAGGCTGAAGATATTTTTTAAAGGAATATAGACTAAAAGTAATTTATTTACACTTGAATTTCAAGGAAATATAGATGCTTTGCTGCACTGCCACTGAAGAACAGTGGATCCGGATTTGGAAGGCTTTGTATCTTATTAAATGGATAGGAATTGCTAAAGAGAAATTACAGAAAAATGAAGAAAATAACTTGGGGGGTTGGTATATCACTAGACCTAAGTCCCCAGTTTTCTCAAAAACACCCTTCCCCACCCATTCATGACCAAAGGTCAAGATGTGCAAGAACTCCCGAAAAGGTTCACGTTCAGTTTCAGTCACTTCTCAGTACCTCCTAATGCCCATATGCTCTTGCTTTGTGATATTATAAAAAACACAGCTACACTGGCACTGGGTTAAATCTTCTTCTTAAGGGAGAGAAAAAAACAGATGTGCTGCATCTCAAACATGCAGCCATGACATATATTAGCAAAGGCAGGCACAAAAAATATATATTCATCTTAAGCAAAATACAAATAAGAGGACAATGATCCATGATTCTTTGTAAAGTCTTTCTCCAGTTTGGGAACGGATTGCATCCTGAGGAGTTTCCCTCTCACTCAGTGCATAACCTGACTGATAGAACACAAGTATCTAATACCAGCCCACAGTGTTAAATATACTTCAGGAAAGATTTGGAAAGACCCAGTGTTATTTTTAGAAAAGCAAAAATGCTCCATTTATTATGCTCATTCCAAATTCCAGTAAATTAGATCTTTTCCATGCAATGGTGAAATTCCCTTCTGCTGATTTGGCAAAGAAAGGCTACTTTGAACAGATTTTGTATATCTGCTACATCAGGAAAAACACCTGCTGACAATTTCTGAGAGTTTCCCAACACATAACCCTCTAGAGTAATTCAACATCTAAGTGGCATACAAGTTTCAAAATTTTGTAAGTCAGAGTAATTGTGTTTAATTTGCCTTTTCACGGAAACATACAATCCATTTAGTATGTCAGTGCAAAGGCAACCTAATCTGCCACCCAGTGATTAAAATGCCAGAGTGAGATAGATATTCTGTGAAATTAAACATTTTTCTTACCTTTATTATCCAACATGGCCTAATGAATGCAGGAAAACAGAGTCAAAATATTTAGTGGAATATTTCCTTAACATTCATCAGAGAATAACACCAGCCAGGCAATTTACATTAACTGGGAAAACAGCTACTAACTCTATTAATATCTTTGGTACATCTTCAGAAAACATTCTTGGCTCCTTAAGTTGACTATTTTGAATGCACTGCCTGGAATACTGTAGCACCAGGCCCATACAAAGAAATCATGGGGCATTTCTCTTGGCAAAACAAGTAGATGTGATTTAAGTTGACCACTTAAAAATAATACCAAGAGCTTTCAGCATGTGCCTGCAACCAACTTCATTGAGTAGGTTTCTTCTCTACCACCATACTCTGCACTTGCACAGAAGTATTCCTGTTACAAAATAAATCTGTGTATTACCTAGGAGCAGCCAACTTTCTCTAAGTTGTTTGTGGACAAGTCAGTTAAAGGCATTTCAAAGTAGCTCAGAATGATTATCTTCAATTCTCTTTACTCCTTGCAAATGCTCTTTTGCTTTCCTGGAGCATATTTCCTTTGCAATAGGTACTGACTGGGGAAAGCTCTGTTTTGCTCGCCCTGGTAAAAGGGGTTTGAAGAGTTTTAGCTCATCCGTTTTTAGGAGGTTTGAGTGGGTCTTGGGGTTGTTAGGGTTGTTTTTTGGTTTGATTTAAGAGGTTTTATCTGGAGAGGAAGGGTAACGGAGAAAGTGAGCTACTTATCCAGGTTCCTGGATTGCTTTGTTAAGCTGGCGGGGGGGAAGGCACTGATACAAAGCTAGACATTGCCACCCCGTGGCCAGAGGCTCTCGGCTGGCCAACGCTGGAGCTGGGCCCGCAAAACTCAGAGTCTTCAGACTGAATTAGAGGATCAGGGTCCTGGAAATGCCAACATGAAGGGGGATCAACTTCTCCAAGCAGGCCAAAGTTGCAAAAATGGGGACATGAGAAAGCAGCCACGCTCCTACTGTAGTGAAGGCACTATTGGACACCGTATGGCCAGGAGTCCTGTGCCAGATCCAGTTTCCATGCCAGACACTGTTTAATGCAAAGGTACATGAAGCAAGGCTGTCAGAGTGTGGGAGATGTAGCCCTGCCACCTATTACTCCAAAGTAAACTGCTTATCCATGAGAGGGGACAGGGCTGCCCTCCCTTGCACCAACACACACAGAACATGCGGAGTTTGGCATCTCTTTTTATTGAGCCAGGAGAGATGGAGAGGACAGGCCCCTAACTGCCTGAGTACAATACTCTGTATTTTCCTCTTTGGAAACATGAGCTTCTATAGCAGGACGTCCTTTCCAGCAGTTAAGTATTCTATACCATCACATCACCACTACAATTTCCTTCTCTGCAATCCCATTTTAAAAATGAAGGGGTGACACTTGGGAAGGTGTCATTCCTGGATGAGAAAGCACCACAAGTATCTGGCTCTATATCTGACAAGGTTCTAAACATGGAGCTACTCACGGGCACCAGTTCATGCCTTCCTGGAAGCAGAACATTATTATTTCAAATCAAGCAGAAATACCTACAGTGTGTCAGTTCCTGCAGAGCTTTTAACAGCTCAGCCGGGCATTTTGCTCATTAAGAGTATCAAAATTTGCTACTGATCAGCTACATAACCCATTCAGGATAGAAGCCCTCTGAATCTTCGTGTGCTTCCTATGTTTTTCATTTATCATTCAAACATCCCATCCTTCACTGTCTTTTCTAACAAACAGACTCTGCAGAGGTAGGATTTTATATCCTATCTAGGAGGTATTAGACTCCATGCTGTTCAGCCTTTTTGCTTCATTAGGCTGGAAGAATGTTCTACCAGTTACCTGGCCAAAACTGATCATTTACATAACAGCTGTGGGAAAACAGGTCTATAATAACCAGATTTCCATTTAATAAAGACTTGCACCAGGAAGCTCACCAGGTAAGATTCATCTCACATACCTGTGGAATTCTGCATTGCAGGCAGTTGACCATTTTCTGATGCTAAAGAGACTAAGGCCACCTAACAGGCATCTCCAAGGAAAGATGAATTCTACCACTCCTGATTGGACGAACAGGACTTATCAGTGTAATTGTTTTACCCACATTCAGTTCCTCCCAGAACTTGTAAGTTTCAGATTTGCTGTTCAACTGTGTTGATTGCATTTGTTATCTCAGAATCATAAAATGTTGTGCTTCCTGGAGAAGAAAATGTATTTAAAGATCTAATAGGTTTTGAAGCATCTTTTAAAAATAAAAAATGACATTTATATGTCTAATAGGAATGCAGTTCTTTGAAATACTCTGCCTGTGATGCACTTTAACCACATACAGTAGCAAAACAGAATTCCCGTGTCACCAGAGCAAGGAGAGAATTCAGGTCCTGCCTTTTCAAAAACCAGATATATTTGTATATACTGATGGATTGACTTCAAGTGAACAGTCAAGAAATTCCATGTACTATACACTGCTCAAGCACAGTTTAACACTAAAGGGTGAATTAATAATAAAGAACTAGATTGCTATGAAAGCAAAAATTCTGTGGAATCAAGGCAACAAGACGAAGTAGCCAAGCAAGAAAGAAGATAGGCCTTATCAGCAGAACTGAATTCCAGATAAAGTGCAGCTTCCCTTCCCAGCATACAGAGACAGCCTATGATTGCAGCAAAGTCAGCAAGAAGTTACAAATTTAGCTAGTCTGAAAACCAGATGAAACAGAAAATAGAATGTCAAGCACTGAAAAGCAAGTTAATGAACAGAGAGCAACATTCACAATTTTCACAGCTCTGCAGAGATCATACAGGACTTTTTTGAGTTTTCAGGTCAAGACAATGAAGAGCATATGGGATAATTAATTTCCCATGCTTACTGGGACAATATGACACCAGTATGAATCTGAATCATCAAGTTATTCCTAAGTCACCATTACACTAAAACTTTCAACTTTACAGTGTGAAAAGAGAAAACAAGCAAACAAAATGCTTATTGTGTAAAGAGCCTTCTAGAAATAGCAAATACAAAATGTTTAATCTCAAAGGTACAGCACTGAAATGCTACTTCACTTTCTGGACCTTGATCTAAGAGCAGGACCATAGAGAGTCACCTTGTCTACTTAAGTCATCACACCTCTTCAAGGTAATTAAAAGGTCACAGTTATCATGATAGTGGCAATTATCTGTTATATAGATCATGGGGAGGCCAAGGAAAAGGATGCATTTCCTCTTCCCTGGAGAGTATCTTGAGTTTCAGTCTCTCTCAGTTATATCTATATATATATATAGATATATATATATATACAAATATATATGTCATATACATGTAAGACATATAATAAATATACATACATATGTATGTATCCTCTCTCCCTGTAGGAAAGAAGTAAAAAAGCTGACAAAGAATTCACAAGGTCAAAAAAAAATCAGATAGCCGAATATCTATATAGAAAGAATTCAGAGCATGCCCTGAATAAAAGATTTTAGGAAAAGAAAGATTCTTAGGCAAAAAAACAGGACAATGAGATTGTATAGATACAGAGATCAAGAAAAAAAAAATAAAGGTGTGTTTTTCCCCAGGCTTGACAGTATAAACAAACATAATATGTAGCCAACAGCCCCATCTGGTTTCTGAGACTGTATGTGCAACTTGCAAAAACACTTCCATACTTCCATTCTTTGCAATATCCCTTAAACATAAAATAAATCAGCAGTTTCCGTAGAGAGTTCTTAAGAGAATGAAAAGGCATAATAAAGTGTATCCGATTATGATCTAACACGTCATTTCTATCATAGTTTTGGAACGAAAATGTTTTGAGACAAGTATTTAGAACTATTAAAATCAATAATACAGATTATTTTGCAACTAAAGTGAAATAATACATTTTTCTGAAAAATATTTAGTTCTATGTAACAAGTAGGAAACACTGTAATAAGTCATTGCAGGCAATACTGACAGTTCTGGAAAGGGCAGTTAAATTGTCTTGGAAACTAGGGAAGGAGGGCTTTCACATGACCACTGAAATCCACAAAACTGCTACTCACATATTATGAGAGCTTCAGTTCTACAAACCAGTTAGTGTTATTACTACAATATGTATGTAAGTTTTCTTGAATTATAAGATAAAGCTTAACTGGTGCCCATAAGTACTGCAGTAGATGCATTTGACAGAAAATGGGGGGTGATGTCTGGGGAACTAGGTAAACCCAGTTCTCAACCCCATCTAGCATACTTGTGCAGATGCATTTACTTGATATCAAAAAAAGTAATGAAGCTAGGTCAGGCAAAGGAAGCCACAATTCATCTTGAGTGGTTGTTCTCCAGTAACACTTTATTAAATATTTTTCATTGCATCTATGCATTAATCATTTTCCAACATCCAGCAAGGCAGAAAGATATAGCAAAGAAGAATGTAAAAAAAGACTGTTGGGTTTTGGTTCTCAGACTGACCCTTAAACAACAAGTACAAGATTGTATATCTTAAAGACAATGAAATGAAGTTCACTGCCATATAAACTGGTAATTTAGTCTGGGATGATGAGCTCCAGTTTACAGCACACAGATAATGAGTCATTGAATGCAGTCTGCATCCTCCTACAAAGCCAGTGCAGTATTTCTTTAGGTACTTCTGTAGTAGTTAGGCTGCATTTTCCAAAAATGCTTATGAACTCTTGTAACACTGATCAGGAGCTAAATTTATTCTCCTAACATTTAGCTCTGTTGCAAAGGTTCTTGCCTTTTGGTAAAAGAAGAGAGACATTTCCCGATCCACAAGGAAGTTATGGTAGATCACAGCAAGCCTGGTGTAAATCTTCAGCTGAGCTTTTTTATTGCCCAGGTCCATGGCAGCAGCAAGTGCCAAGTGGTAATAGCCAGCTGCATCAAAGGGGTCCTGAAATAAGAGGCTCAAAGATAGTACAACCAGTGCAAGAGGACAGCAGAGCTCAGGTTTGTAAGTATCTAAAAAGAATAATACAGATTCTGAACTTCAGTTTGCCCACTTTACATTCCAAACACACAAAACCAGAACATGGCAAAATCTGATTCTATGAAATATTACTCAGTATAAAAATTTGCTACAGAAGTTATTAACATTTCTCACCTTAAGGTCATAGAATATAATATCTCCTAAGATTGAGTACACCTTGACATAATAGAGTGTTTCCTCCTCAAACTCCAGAGGAGAGGAACAAAGGGACAAGGCCTTTAAATAGAAGTGTTCAGCTAGTTCACAGTGACCCAAATGGTGATGGATGGCTGCCAGACGATGGTAAGCTATTCTTTCATTTAGCTGATTTCCTAATGAGATAAAAATGAGTCAGGATAAAAACAAAGAGAAAGTAGTCAAATCTATGCCACTTAAAAAAAATTTCTATATTGAGTTTGCTGAGCTTTTATTAAATAAAATCACTTTTGCTTAAGAGATACATGGTCAAAATCTGCCCTTCAAGAAAAATCCTATGGAATTTCTGAATTTCCTGCTGTAGGATTTGAAAGTGTCTGGGATTTTAAGAAATAACTACATTCATCTCTCATGTGTGTATATATATTATAATACACACAAACACACTGTGCATACTTACAAAGAATACAAATAGGTTATTATAAAAGAAATTAAAGAAAGAAAGTTAATGGGCATGGGAGTCTTTATTCCCATCCCAATATATATTCTACATGAAAAATGATGACAAAAAGATTCTTCTCAGACTGATCAAAATGACCTGTCTGTGCTTGTACAGAGGGTTAAGAAGGTTCCTAACCAGCTGAACAGCTCCCAAACTTGAAGAATAGTCATTTTGAAACCAGACCTATCATTTTTGATTTTTCCATCTTATGTTGGTTCACTATCAAGGCTGTGAGCTAATCTGAATGTATTTGGCACTCAAAAGCCTCTTAGGACAATATTATTCATGAGTGTTGTATCTTAGCTGTTGGAAGCACACTCAGTTTGGACATTAAATTCCAAGTTTAATTCTATGCTCTACTAAAGGTTTTCCATTTGATCCTAAATTAGGAGAGGAAGCAATAAATTGCTCGTTCTTGAACAGAGCCAAAAAATAGTAATTATAGTAGTGTTATGAAATCCTGGCAAGAAATGACTGAATGCAAGGGAAGAAAACTTTACATTTAGAGTTCTGCTGTACTTTTAGAGGTATCACTTATACTCAGCTATAATGGAAATTGTTCTTACCTAAATTTACACTGAGGACAAGAGCTACTCTTGCATATTCCAGACTTTCCTCATAAGCCTTCAGATGCATCAGCAATTCCACCAACTTATTGCATAACCTGAGTTCAGTGGTTTTGTTGCTAGTCTGAACAGCAAGGGGGAGAGCCCTGTCCTGAAACACACAACATCAGCTTAGGTATGGCTGAACCCCAAGATATGCACTGACAGGCTCTCATTTATGTCAAATCAAGTAATTTCTGGTTTCATTTTGCTCTTCGGTTGTAACAGTTCTTGCAACTAGAAGAGGATTTGAAACAGGTGATATCTACTAATACCATGAGAAGTACTGAGCTGCAATAGGTTATAAACAGTTTGCTGAGAGGTTCAGCTTTTGATTCAGCATTTGAAGAATACCTGCTATGGTGGGAGATATATAACTATCAATGCAGCAGAAAAACTGCACAAACCCTGTAGAAAGTCACTGCTTTCTCCTTTTCCCAAGTACCATTGAAAAATATGTCTCCAGCAGCTTCAAACAATTCCATTCCTAAATTTGGATCTCCTGTGCAAAGAGCAGCATCCTGAGCAACCTGAAAAGAAAACAAGGAATGGGGAAGGAAATAAAGAAATTTAATCTTGATTGCTCCACAGTAAAAAAAAATTAGCAATTGAAAATATTAGCAATTGAAAAAAGATCTCTCCTATTATAATGAAAAGAAAGGTTATATTTGATGCAAACATGCTGTTTTTTGGTACCCCATCTTTAAGCAAGCCAGTGGCAGTAGCTGAAAAAGAAACAAAGACCTGGTTTCCCTTTTTCTAGCAATAGTATCCTGCTACCTTTGTCAGCACATGACAGTCTAAAAACAGGAGTGTTTCTGATAGCTGCCACATGCTAAATTTGAATTAGATCAAACATATCATAGAAATAAATTCAAATTGCAAGTTAGATATTGCTAACTGCAGATTTAAAACCCTGTGAACTGATTTCTGTAAATAAGTGCATGTCTACTATTTTATTCTCATGGATAAATACATGTCTTGTTAGCAAAAAGGATTTAATAAAAGAAAGCATGCAAAGCAAGAATACCAGGATTCTCAGTTATTGATAGAAAAAATTGTAATCAAAACGTGCCTTTTACATAAGGCCAGGTTAAGAATCTTGCTCTGGCTTTGTCTTCTTTGGTTTGCAAATTGCATTCAGTTAATACAAGTCCTTATTTCTACTTAAGCACAGAGGTGTGCAAGACACGTGCCTCTGCTCTCACAACTGAAAAGACAACAGCATTTCCAGCTGGCTCTGTGTCATACTAGGCATGGCCACAGAAGGAAACATTCAGATGCTTTGGAAATGCTTCTTAAAGAAGCTACTCTGTTTTCCTGGGAATCTGGCCCACAAGCCACCATGCTAAGGTGATTATTCTCTGTTAGCCACCAGCATTATAACATGCACAGGTCATATAATTGTGTTGGTGTTGTAGAGATGGTGAATGGTGATGAAGAAACACACAGAATTAACAGGAACTAAGAAAGGTCACTGCCCAAAATCCTTCCAGAGTCAAGCAACAGATTAAAATGGAGCATCAGTGGAAAATGCGGAGATTTTCCTTTCAGCTGCTGAGCATTACATGAATGATGTCACTATATGTTCAGAGCATCAACTGGCAAAATCTATGGAATTTTTATATCTAATTACTTCCTCTTACCATGCCACCTGCACAACACTGATACCATGTGCACGCCTGGAAGTGTTGACAACATACCTGAATATAAAGATCCACAAGCTCATTCTGCCTCAGAACATAATATATCTTTCCAGCCCGTAGCCAAGCATACGCCTCCTTCTCTTTTTTCTGGAGATCTATAAATATTCCAAGGCTTCTTTTGGTATATTCCAGAGCTGACCTGTAGGCCCTGAAACAGGGAAAAGTGCTAATCACAGAGGGGTTCTTCAGAATTGCAAATGGTTTTCTTCACAGTGAGAAAAGCCTTATGTTTACATAAGAAACATTGTTTCCCCTACTTAGTGCACAATTATAATTTCTCAGTTATATTACACTAGTAACTAGAGAACGCAGTCTTTTTCCTCTTTTTTTAATCTATGTTTCCTGTTAGATTCTTAGCTATTATATTCTTATATATTATAAAAATGTTATATATATAACAATATTATATATGTAGTTATGTTATCCATACAGTTTATCATGTCACATTGTATATTATTTCAAGATAGTTTAGATGCATCCTTCCTCTACCTCAAACTTGTGAGAAGTAGAAAAGTCTTTCCTCATCTTTAACTCTTCTATCATTTATGGATTTTTCCTAAAAAACTTCAGAAAGAAATTGCATATAATTTTTTTTAATCATCTATGCATCTGACTTAAGTGCAATTCAGACTAATCAGCAATTGTTGAAAAAAGCAGGAGGAACTGGGAGGAGAGTGGTAGGGCAGAGGAGAACGGGACATGTCATGATCAGTTCTAGAAGCACTTAAATTATCAGATTTATTGATGGTATGGTGCTTTATACCAGACATAGAAACCCCAGACTTATTAGATCTTTCTCCATCTTGTGCTAGACTCCCATCACCTTGACCCAATGCATTTTCTTCTGAGCACAAGACACAAACATTAAAATATAACGTGGCCTGCACAGTTACTGTGAACCCTTACACATTCCATCTTCAGAACAGCTACTTAGGCCTCCAAAGAGAGCCAAAACAAATCTAAAATTAATACCCTACCTTGTCATTCACACTATCAAGATTGCAATTGTCTCTACAAGATCTCATATGAGGGGGGAAAAAAAAAAATCACAGAATACTGTGATACTGGTGCTATTATCTGGTAGCATGCTAAGGTTACACAGTCAGCATCTGGGAGTCAGGCTCCTGGGATATACAAATTTCATGTACTACAAGCACACACACAGCCTCTCCAGCTAGTGAAATCTTTCTGCAAATTCCAGGCAGCTTGAAATCTTATCCAACTCCTTTGTCTTCAGTCTCTCCAAAGCATGGTCATCAACTATATCATTAAAAAGAAGTAACAAAGCAAAGCAAAATAAATTGGGTGACCTACTAAGCACGTTAGATACTCAGACTACAGCCACTTAATGCTGAAATAGGCATCTGTTCTCTTTCCATGACTGAGAATTCTTTTTGCATCCTTACTGAGGCATGCTTAAAAATATCTGAATCTAAATAACTCCTTGAAGTACAGAAAGAAAAAAAAACAGACAAAACAGCCTTAAAAACCACTTTAAATATTCTTAGAGAAAACTGTAAGTCTCCTCAGCACTTGCTATTATAATTTAACTTGTGCAGTCTGTTATTTCAATAGATCAGAGCAAAAAACCTTATTTGGAAAATAAGAGCAATATAGAAATTGCTGAAGAGTAAAACAATGCAGGCTTGCACATCAGCTTCATACTTAACGTAAGTTTTGAGAAAAGCCTTTCCTCAAAGAGAAACACTTAGAGGCAATTTAATGCCTGACCTGTTTGGAATATGTCCTTTGGTGTCTTAAAAAAATAAAAGTCTTGCACAAATCATTGCAAACAAATCACCTGATATGGCAGTCATCAAGAGCTGCATAACATATAATAGGTTTAAAATGTATTTACATAGATTTTAAAAATAAATTGGTTCTTGATTAGTGGTGCTAATCCCTGCAGAACATCTTGTCTCCCTTGGGAGATTATAGTTACTTAAAAAGAAACAAGAAAATTCTCCATTAGCACTGGACTCTTCAATTCTGATAAAGCACATTACCAAAGCAGAGAGAGAAAAAAAAATTGGTCATATTCAGCTTTTGCACAAATTGAAATCCTTTGCAGGATGAAAAAGTTAAAATCAGAATGAAAGAAAAGTCATTCAGCATGTCTTACCTTTCTGTTCCTAAAGACAAATAGAGCTGACTAATGGTTTCCAAAATTTGTCCCTCCAGAACTTTGTTGGACATCTTTCTAGCTAAAGATAGTTGATATTCATTGTAGATGACACACTGAGTCTCACTAGGAGCAACTGTACTGTAGAACTGACACAGCAGTTTAATTGCTTGTAGTTGGCCTAGGATAACAGATTGGAAATATGAACATGAATCTCTGTTTTAAAATGAAAGTGAATTAATTTTAAAATTATTCATTCTCATTGTTTCACAAATTACAGCACAGACAATGAAAAATATAGAAATCCTAACAGGAATATCTCACTGCCATTTTTTCACCCCCAAAATTAACAAAGGCTAGAGGTTACTTCAAACTTCATTTTCAAAATAAAATAGTAACAGAGTCACCTTACCTGTATAAGCATCCTTAATCACGGTAGGAAGAATAGCAAAGTAAGACATGCATCTTCTAAATACAGATCTAACATACCTGTATCAGCAACATTCCCAAACAGGGTACATTTTGTAACTTATAAAAGATGTACTTACTCTCCAGATGACTTGTCTCAATGGCAACTAAAAAAGCCCATTCATAATAAAACCTTCCTTTCTCTCTTTCAGTTCCACCAACATAATAACATCCCAGGTGAAGGAGGACTTGGATAAAGTCTTGACCACAGTCCATAATTGGAAGCTTGGAGAATAGCTTAACTGCTCTGATAAAATAATGTTCTGCCAGCTTGCTGGCTGCTGCATGCAGGCAGAGCACCCCAAAATTAGCCAGGGTTATGGCTTGGTTATGGGTCATCTCAGTCTCTTCTGAAAGACGCAGTGCTTTGTAGTAGCTCTCAGCAGCTTCTTTTGTGTTGTTTGTCCTTTTCAAAGCAATGGCACGCATGTTATAAGCGATGCCGAGTTGCTGGGGATTGCTCCATGCAGAGCCTACAACAGCATTTAAAATGGCTAAAGCCACATCATATTGCTTGTAAAGAACATACAGCCAAGCAAGTGAAACCAAATAGTTAATAGTTTCCTCTGGCTTAGCAGAAGCCAAGTCCAGTACTTTCATCATGTAAGCAATGGCTTTTCCATACTGTTGGTGGTGGCTGTACAGCTTTGCCAAGCTAAGATAGAGAGTGCTGCACAGTCCTTCCTGCTCATTAGTAAACACAGAAGAAAGTGCTTGTATGAGGTAAGGTGCAATTTGGGATGGGAATATTTGTCTGACTTTTCTCAGGCCATATAGTTTGGGAGCATTTTTGATGACTAAATCAATCCTTTTCAGGGAATCCATTAAGGTACTGGAGCTCTGGGGAGAGGTAACTTTTATGCAACTTAATACGATGTGTGGCAAACACTTTTCGTGGTAGGACTCCGCTAGTTTGAAGTAACAGTTGTTGGATAAGCTGTTTTGTAAACCCAGGTCATTGAGCAACAACTGAAATCTTTCCAAGAATGGCAGTGCTTCTTGGGGTTGTTTGCGTGCACTGTAATGTTTTGCCAGTAGAAAGCATGCCCTTGCCTCTGCGTGTTTGTTCTGGCTCAAAATTATCCTCTTCAGAGCATACTTCAGTATCTCTGACTCCATGTCAGCACTGCAAATGTAGTTGGGAATTCCCATGAGAAGAGATGCAGCCTTGTCAAAAATATGAGTACACTTTTCTTTGTTCTTCTGGGTCAAGTAGATGACTGTTAGATTTGTATAAAGAGCAATCACAAAGTACAAATCATTAAACCCTCCAGCTACTGCTCTCAATGCTTCCTCAAAATACACCCGAGCTTGGGAAAACTTCAGCTTTTTGACACTGAGCCTGCCTAAGAGAAAGCACAGCCTTGCTAGTGCCCAGGACAGGCCTGCTTTCTTTGCTGCTTCCCTTGCTAATCTTAAAAAACTAACCAGGTCTTCTTCTTCCGAAAATCCATAAAACATGCTATTGGTAAATGAGTAAGAGAAATCATACAGGCTTTGGAAGTTGCTGTCATACTCTTTCCTATTTAAGAAGAGTAACAATGGCTCAAAGATGTCAGATGCTTGCACATCATCTTGACATATGTGGAAACAAGGCCCTTCAGGTAGAGGAAATATTTCAGTCTTTGAAAAGCCAGCAGATTCCTTCCCTTCAGCAACTGGCTCTTCAGCTTGAGTGGCCTCCAAATTCTTGAAATTCTTCAGCAATTCTTCTATCTTGCCATTCTTGCTAGTGGATCCTGTGATAGAAGGTGAGCATGGTATGTCTGAAATTTAAAAGTAAGTTACAGATCACAATTTCCTGTATGCATGCACACAAAGATCTTTGATAGAGCAACTACAACATTTGACAGTGAAGATTACAAAAGTTACAGAAGAAGTTACAAAAACATTATGTAAACATACTGTGATTTCTTAACTGTATGTCTAGGAGACAAGCCAAAGGTGTAAAAAGATATCAAGAAGGATGAAGTGTGGGAGACTGGAGGAGTGAGAATAAACAGAACTTGACACATGTAAGCAGGTTAGTGATCAGTACACTTGTCTAGCCAGGCCCTGGGCCTGATCCAACACTAATCCAACTGAAGTCCAGGGTTAATTCAAACTGCATTTTGTCTGTGTATACTCAAAAAGTACACTCAGTGTATATTCTCTGTTCTTGCCATGTGTACATGAACAAGAGACCTGCCACAGAAATACAATTCAGACTAGCTGGCAAGCAGAAGAAAATCAAGGAAGACCCAAGGTCTGAAGTAGAGGCTGGATAAAGGGCCCAAGGTCAGGGCATGGATGCTGGTTGGACTTAAGGTGTGAGGGAAAGGGGAATTCAACCATTCGAGTAAAGTAAGGGTATGCCTGTGTCCTGACAGCATGCTAAGAAAGGTCAGCCAGGGCAGGGAGTAAGACTGTGCTACTCGAGCTGGTGAAGTCTCACATGGGTGCTTAAGGGGGCCTTCAAAGGTTCTGTTCCATCCAGGTACAGCCAGACTGGCCTGTGTATTGTGCAACAGGAGTTCTTCTATCAATCAAATATCAGCCCTGATTCTCTGCTGGCACAGATTATCTTCCACAAAATTACCAATTTGTGGCAACTGATGTGGCCAGTGATCTAAATTCTCCTGGTGACAACATTGTTGAATACCTTACAAATATAGTAAAGACAGATACTCCATCAGTTCTTAGTCCTCCCACTGTTTTCCAGCCCAGTTAATAGGCCAGTGATTAGGGATGGAGTATACAGTCACAGCCAGTTCTTAAGCTTACAGCTGCAGATCAACAGGAGATTGTTGAAGTTACAGATTTAGAGCTCAACTCCCTTAGAATCTAATTTCTGAAACTGCAGCAGAATCAGAAATATAAAAATTGTTGTTTAGGAAAATGTAGTACAATATGAATAATGATAGTGACAGCTTAGCAACAAAATGCCAAAGGGAAGTAATTCTGCATCCTCAACAAAATATCTCCTTTGGGAAATCTATTTCTGGGACGAACTTTTCAAGCAGACAAAAAAATCTGCAGGAATTCAAACTCAGCAGTTTCCAGGTGCCCTATAAACAGTATTTTGCCTTGATAAACAATATAGAGGGGCTGGGAGGTGGTGCACAAGTGTGTCACATCAGTAAGTCTTAAAATTTGCAGTTGGATAGCAAGTTCTGAGAAAGGCATCTGATACCAGTGAAAACCCCCAATGTCTTACTGAAAACCTAGTGAGAAGGGGTTAAAGCGAAATCTCAGAAAGCAAACAATGGGAGAAGAAAATTAGCATGTGAAGAGACATTAGAAGGAGAATAGCTGGCAAAGACACCAAAAATATCAGAAGTCTCATTAATTTTATGTAAAAATTGTATGTGCATGAAGTATTACCACATTCATGAGCATTCTGAAATTCAGGTTCTTCTAATGTATCTGTAAGAAAGAAAAAAAATCATGTTAGCTATAGTGTCTTGATTATTTTTCAGTTTTAAATCTCCTAAAATACGGCTATATTTAGTTGATAATTCTGTATGTCAGAAGAATTTGATACATCCCAGAAATTCGGAAGAAAATAAATACTCTAAGTTCGACCCAAAGCTAACAGGGACTTACCCTCTTGCTGACACAATTCACTGCCTCTACACGGCCATCATCGTGCAGCTACCTCTGCTCAGTAAGGGGAGGAGCACGTCACAGTCAGAATTAAAGCCAACCTGTCCTGCATGAGGGAGGCATTTCTACTGCATTAAAATGCAAGTGGGCAGCAAAGATGATCATTCTCCAAGCAGCTCATGAATGAGATAACAGGGAGCCCTTAATATTTTTAGTGTCACTCCCAGGGTAATGGGGAGAGGGGTGGGAAGGGAAATTATTTAGGGTTGTTCATGTAGATAAGTGTCAGACTTTTGTGGCCATTCTAATAGCAGGTGGGTGAAAAAATATCACTCTTATTTTAAAAGATTTATCTCAATTCTGTAGACATTATAACTATAGATCTGGCCTTACATTTAAACGTAGCACATCTGTAGAGCATTTAAGAATTACTGTTTTGTGTAGCAAATATTTGTCAAGGCATTTCAGTTGTCATGCTGCATTTCAGGAATATTTTCACCACCTTTCATACACTTGATGCAACAGAAGTGGTACTGAGGGTATGAAGGATATATACAAAAGCAGAGGCTCACAGACCTATTTAAGCTCTATTTAAGGTGATGGAAAGCTACTTTACTAGCTTTTGAGAATGACCTCTCACTGCCTGTTTACTTCTGGATGTCCTTTTTATTAATGCTTTCCTGACTTTGGTGGATGAAAGCCACAGATGCCGTACAGCAGTTGTAACTTAATGCTCTGAATGTCTCATCGGGGAAGTGCTCATAAATAAATACTTCTCAGTAGATTGATGTAGAAGGAAGGAATTGAAAATCCATTTACTCAGATCACACAACAAAGTATCAAGTGAATATTGCAAATGCTTGCTCTGGATAAGTTATGTGGATCAATTGAGCTGTTTAAGAGAAAAGTGGTAAAGATAGCACTATGAGCTGGGGAAGACAAAAGAAGGTGGTACTTACAAAGATTAGGGAGGAGATGTGGTGAACAATGCACAACAGCAAAAATAGCAGTACAGCCATTAAGCCCATGACATTGCTTTAGTACCTTAGAGGTCTGAGCTTTTGTTCCCAGGCTTTTCATTTGAGCACAAGAGGTGAGATGTGGAGGCATTTTGCACATTGCCACGGCAGTTCTGACATGCTTTAGCTATCGTTCACACACACAGATTTACAGAATTAAACCAATGCACCCAACCCAAACCTACACACCAGCTCCTTTCAAACTGGAGCCTAGGGCCTGCCTCTCAGGATGGCACTAATGGAGATAAACCTTTGTTAGATGTTTGACAAGCATATGCATCACCAACAGCCTGTGTTGGAATAAGAAGTTGCTGCCTCTGTTCAGTTCAGCAAGACTATTGCATGACCCTGCCTTACAGTAAGTCTATGGAGGTGAAACACCAGTTACCCCAATTTCTCTGTGCTTTGCCTAAGCAATAACACCTCTATCAGAGATGATGTTTATATGACTAGATTTTGCCATTTTTCTATACCTTTGAAAATTAAATCAAGCATGAAGAGGTGCATGTTTGCATTAGTTGTCAATTATTATGCTGTGCTACCTTTCCCAAGACAAAAAGCCAGCAGTGTTTGGGTGAACATAATGCCTTTTATAATGCAGTCATGTGAAATTATAATTTATAATTCAGTCATGTAAAAGCTTGGAGATCTGTTCAGCTCAATAAGAGAGTTTTTAAAAGCCTGCTGTTTAAATTCATCCAAGGGAAAAAAGAAAGAAAAAAGATGATTTGCAAATGCTCTGCTGGGAAAAGTCTTGAAACAGCAGAAAAAATAACAAAGATAATATAAAAGATTTTTACATGTCATATCAAAGATCCAGCTGAATACCAAGGATTTCAAAATAGGTGTAAATGATAGAATCTCATTGAAAAAATATTATAACAGAGATATAGGAACTACACATGGATCTTGTGCAGTAAAAAGGAGTAAAACTCGTACTTACCTATTCTGTACACAGAGCAAACATCTGTGATGGAGGTTTGTTTCAACAAATGTACTACTTCTTCCAAATTTTTTTCTTTTGAAAAAAAAGATAGCTCTTCTGCTTCAAGAAAATCCAGATCTTGTGGTCTAGCAAGGAAAGGAGTAACTTTGAAGGTGCCTGAAAGCAGATTTGGCTTAAGGAGCTCACTGCATCAGTCAAATATGAACTTGTTAGAGAAACTAATAAAATCTTTACATTATAGGTTGTGCTATGTTCAAAATTACTTTCAGTCTAATGTAGTACAATATGTACTTGGCAATTTATAAAACATGCATATAAACTGATAGCAAATATGCTTACAGCTAACAGTTTCTGCCATTACAGAATAAGTTTTCTGTCAGTGTCATGGTATAGCATTCTATAAGAGTATTTATTAGAAGCACAAGTCTTGAAGGACTTCATGGTATTTATTTTCTGATATAAGCCTAAAGTTAGTATGAAATGGACCTGCAAGCAGCATTGAAGAATGCCTTGTTTCAGCATGCAAACAGTTCAGGCATATTAATAACAGCAGCCTATTTACATGGTGCCAGTGCATGATGAAATATCCCCTTTTTAGAGGTTTCAGTCTGCATTATTAGCAACTATTTGCAAAGGTCCCATTAGAGGCAAGATAAGGCATATAACTGAGGGTACTAGGAAAAAAAAACCCAGAACTTGAATGCTTTAACATAGAACTTGAGAGAGCAAGAGAACCTTCTGCAAGGGTAAAGCTGCTTGGATCTTGTGAGACAAAGCATAGAAACTAAACCAGTATAGTAATTCCAGCAACCTCTTTTCCCAGGAAGAAACTCAGCTACAGACTAATAATATTTTGCAACACTTAAGCAGACATCGTATTCCAATTCCTTTGCAGTTTTGACTGATACATGCTATGACAATTCACATTAAAACAACAACAAAACCCCAAAACAAAAACAAAAAACCCAAACAAACCAACCAAACAAAACCCCCAAACAAAAAAAAAAAAGCCCAAACCCCAAAAATTCCCAAAACATATAAAAAACCCCAAAAAACTCCCACACCCTGAATTTAATGTTCAGCATTTTAAAGCTTAAGAGACTAGATCCTTTTTGTTTATGAGCTATAAACATATATCACTCACGTATTTCTAGATAAGTCCAGTTTAACATGACTTGTCTTTACAAAACCTATTTGGCCAGTAAACACATGTTTTCCAAGAAACCATTCCATGCATTCAATGAAGTAGCCAATGATCTCAATTTTGTCCCCTTCCTGGAAACTCAGCTCTTCTGACACAATACTTTCATAATTCATCACAGCTAGACAGGATCCCATTGCTGTGTAATAAGGAGATAAATAATTGCAGATTAAGTTATTTAACAATAGAAACACACTTAATAGAATGGCAACTTAGCAGAATATATTTAGCAAAAGACATTCCTGGAACACGTGAGTTGAATATCTGCTGTGACAAGACTTAAAGCATCCAAACCTCATTGGTTTGGTTTGATGATTAGAACGGTAAATAGCATAAAAATCCTAATTTCCCAGCCTTTAGAAAGCAAAACCTAAAATGTTTTTACAATTCTAGTGAATTCCATCACAGAGTAGCAAAAAGAAATTGTTGAAGTCCTTACTTTCCCTCTTACAAAGGGCTCTGAACTTGGGCCAGAGTAAAATACTTGAACCAGTTTTGAACCAATTAAAACAATCCCTATGAGATAAATATGGCTATATACCACAGTCAGTACAGTATTAAAACTGACATCATGGAAGAAAATAAACCATATTTGCTCTCTAACCTCAAACCATCTCTGTAAGTTTTATTATTTTATTTATTCTCTGGCAGTATGAGAAAGCAGTATACATGTGAAAGATCCACAATTACATTGTTGCATTTTCTTATTTGAAAGATTGTCGTCACAACTACAGAGGCATCCTCAACTCTATTACTCTGTACTACCTCGTGTAGTATTTAGGAGGAAAAAGGGGAAAGGCAAGACGTTAGAGTTTGACTCTTTAGAGTTTAACCTTAGACAAATTTCTACCCTCAATAATTTTACTGCAAATTAATTTTGAAAGTTGTTTCCCCATTCTAATAGAATGGAAAAAAACTTACTGAACCCTTTAGAGTCTGTTCTAGCAATAGCATAGACTAAGTTTGGGGGTTATTCCAATATTGGTGTTTTAATGTAATTTCTTACCAAATTTTCTGATGGATTTAGATTCATTTTTAAATGAAAAATCAACAGGGTTAGAATACCCTTTGAGAAACCATCTGAAAGCAGAAAAAGAAATTGAAGTTAGTGTATAGAACACTTCACTAAATGTTGTGACAATAACAATGATATTTAAAATGCATATGAAAACTGATGTATCCCTCCCACAATTAGCTTTCAATTTCAGCACTGCTCATACACCTCAGATGCAGTTATATTTTGATTAGTATTAGTAGTAAAAGTACTGCTATTTCAGGCAAACAAACTGAACTGAGAAAGTCATGCTATTTGTCCCTGCCCCAGGTCAACAGAAAAATATCCCAGTTTTAAGTACTAAGAGCACCTAGAACTAATGATTTTCTGGTGATTCCTGAAGTGAGTCTTTTGATATAATTTTGGTTGTGAGCTTGGACATGAACTTGAGAAATTGAATTAAGAAGGTGGATGGGTCCTGTCAATAATGTTGACTAAAAACACTGCTAGCCTGCTACCACCCACATTTATAAGCATTTCACCGGTTACTTCCCATATTTCCAACCACACTGAAAACTGAAAATTTTTACTTTGTTACTCTAAAAATGTTAATAGATTTTATGTCAGACTCAGGAAAAAAACCAATACATAACTCACAAGATGGCAAACCAACTCTAAGTGAAGCTCTACAGGTATTTGAATTAATTTCGACTGTGTGAAAGGAATTAGAGCATATTTTTATGAGTGTTAGTGAAGATGGATGTTCCACAACAGGTTACTCTGTAGAGGCATCTCTAGGCAGAACATGTGCATATGTGAATCAGATGCATGAGAAATAGGTAGGTAAAGTCAGGTACCTACTGATGGAAAGGCTCCAATGGCTCCAGAGAAGCACTGGACAACATGGACATGTCACTATCCACAGATTCACCTGTTACATCTTCAGTAAAAGCCCCAGTCTCAAAATAAGTCATTTCATTGTCCATAACCATCATCTTTCTTATTGTATTGTCAGGACATAAACCAAAAAAAGATCCTAAAACAAAAGCATTTGAGAAGATTTCATTTTATGTAATGTTTTAGTGTCATATAAGCTCTAAAACTGGCTTCAAGAGCATTAGTAATATTCATTTAGAAATCGAAAATCCAGTCTTTTTCAAGAATTTTCTTGACAATTGTCAGATATTCATGTATTTCTGTCTAGTATCTCTTTCAGTAAAAAAAATGCAGAGTTGAGGTCTTAAATGAAGCACAGAGCCCTCTGCTGCAATTCTGCATATTTCTATTGCAGAAATAAATGATGCATCTATCCTGTCATCCTCTCTCTGGCAGTACCAGCAGGTGATGCTGTTTAGGAGAAACACATGAGCCTGGCAACTATTTATAATCCTTCTCCTGCATATCTCCAGACTCTGCAATAATATTAAGCAAGTTGGAATGTACATCACTCCCTAATCTTTTTGGTATCCATTTATGCACCAGCTGCACATGAATTTCTTCAGTCTCTTCATGATCTCACTGAACCTAATTTGTGTTTGTTCCTTTCTTTTTTCTTTACAACGTGCATTTGGAGTGACAAAATTTAAACTTCAACTTCATTAAGTATTTGAATAGATCTTAATGTCTGATTTGGGGATTTTAAAGAAAGGTGCTTCCCTGAACTTAGCCTTAGCATGTACAGTCTTACTTACCTTCCTGTACTAGCAGACTTCTGTACATCAAATTTAATGATTTTTCATTTATACAGACTTCAATGCCTGTATCTTCCTCCTCTTGGGAATATAGCCAGAAAGACTGATCTAGGAATAAATTCTCCATGCAATGATTTATAAAACCTAGGGAAAAGAAATTCCAATTATTTTTCATGCCATTTTACAGTATTACACAAAAATATAAACTTTCAGAGAATTAGAGACTACTCCAATATTATTTAATACACAGTGTATAAATCACAAAATTGTGTTCAACAAGTTCCCAGAAACCGTGTGCAATTGAATACAAAATAACACACTGAACTGTTGTACGGTGAAACAACTTTACCCAGTGAGTGGTAGGTTAGAAACTTCCATATTTCTTCAAAAGTTTTAAATGTTACCACTATTAGATCTTGATCACTGTGAATAGACAGCAGTCTGGCAGAAAGCTCCTAAAAAATCAAAACCAATACTTTAATTACAATTATACCAGACTTAAGCATAACTTCTTATTAAGCAACACTTAGGCTAAAATACTATGCATTAAGGATTAAAAAACCCCAGGATTTTATCAGTATGAGATACCTGTTCTTTAATATACAGGGAGCCAAGTTTTAATCTGACTTTTTTTTAGCAATTGTATCAGCCATTTTGGTGAGGTTAATTTACAGAGGAAACAAAGACCACACTGAGTGAGACTTAAGGTTTGTCTAGTTCAGAAATGTCTATGTATAGTCATATGTATAATCATATAGCCAAATGTATATATACAGGCCAGCATATAGTAGTTCTTTTTAAGAATACCCACCACACAGAGTGGTTTACAGCTTGGGAACTGCCTTTGCCAGAGGTATGGGCATTAATTTTAAATAGTGTAAAGGAGCTAGTTTAGGGGTTTTTTTTACTTGCAATTTCTCACTTGATTACTGTAAATTCTTTGATTCTACAACCTCCTGGTATAGATTACCCACAGAGCTCTGTACACACACAAAAATACAGCTCCTGTGATGCAACTTTGAACCTGCTTCCTGGTATTTTCAGTCTCTATCCAGAAGAGATATTGAATAGTTATTTCCAAGTTCACTCTTTTTTGGTTAAAAAATATATACTGAAGTATTTTTCTATTTTTAAAGATTCAGTAAAATCTTTTTATCCTCATTTGTACTGGTTCACCTTGCTAGAATAGCATTAAATTACACTTATAATAAAAATAAGCAATGATCATAGTAAGTGGTAGTGATGGATTTTAAGTAATTCCAGAAATGTTAAAAGGGACAACTACATAAACCTTCAAATAAGTGAAAGAAAAACACATTTTGATGGATTCTAGACAGAGAGGGGTCATATACAGTCTGGTTGCACTCCAGTTTGTAGCTTAAAAACAGGGGTCTCCAGTGATGCTGCCTATTGCCTTTCATGGAAATACAAAGAACTGTGGTAATTTATGCGACAAGTACCTGAATCACTATCCCAGAGAATAAATCAAATATAAAGCTAACAGGTATAATGCTACTGTATCATTTCCCAGCATTGTACCCTTGCTCCCATCACATCAAAATTGAAATGCAGCTTAAAACAATTGAAGGACTGACGAAGAAACTGATTCTAACTCAAGGCAGCAGGGAGGAAATTGTCCCTCAAACTTTTTCTCTAATCTGAGTAAGATGGAGCTGATCCACCGATTTTATGACTGTTACAGCACAATTTAAAAATATCTCTGAATTAATTCTGTTTAACTTCCATATTTTCAATTCACACAATCTGAACACATTAAAATATGGAAGTCCAACCTAGGCTTCTTCAGCAGCCATATCTCATCACTGCTTTGATCTTCTGCATGCACCTTTCTACACTAGCTTACATATTAATGAGAGCCTGAAATCTATTAATAAATTGCCAACACATGCTAAAGTATGTCAGCCTCAGGGGCTTCATGCACTGCTGAATATCAAAAGAACATTCTAAGGAAACTTATCATTTTCAATCTTGTTTCCTTCAAAATCTTTCCCAGTCTGTTTCTAATAAGGCCACAAATCTAGTCTATTTGTTTGCTCTTTTCCTTTGCCTCCTGATCCCATCTTCCTTCCCCCATCTCCCTCTAACACAATCCAGAGACAGCAGCACGAGTACAGACTGTTTGCACAGCCACAAAGTCAGCAGCCTGGTGGTGGGGTGGTCACAACTCATGAGAGGAAAATGGTGTAGAAAAAGACGTGTCTGAGGCAGTCAAAGCCATAACTAATTAAGATGTCAGTACTTCGGGTTGCTAGTGAAGGAGGCTGGAACCCATGGCACAGACAAAAAAAAAAAACCAGACACCAGAGGTCAAATGATATAATTCTGAATTTTTTTTTTCAAGAGGGAGGAGGAGACTAACCTCTATTCAAAGCAAACCTCATTGGTTGTAGAGGACAGGTTTCCCATATACAAACAAATTAAAAATAGTAATAAAATTTGGCCAACACTTGTATGCTATTTAAAGTTATGGCCATTTAGCCCTAGGAAGTCCATTATTTAGGCTGTTCTCCTTCAGACTTCCTCTTTGAGTTAGCAGTGA